>JASPKZ010001365.1:80000-104897 GCA_030220185.1 Diploptera punctata | reverse complement strand
AGGGGGGAGTGCGGTGAAATAGTGTGAGTATAGACCTGTACTTTTCTAGAAAGATGTCAGCGCTACAAGGGCACAGACCCGTTGGTCCGAGTACTGTACTAACTAATCTGGTAAAAAGTGTACTCTAGTAACCGAGTTTGATCGGAGTTTCCCCGACACTTCGGTAATTCCGATCGCCTTAATGAAAGCTAAATATTAAGCTGAAATACACAAAAATGCAAAAGTTAATCAGGATTAACTGAAACGTAAAAAAAAAAATCATGTACCATGTAATATATAAGGGCACGCCATAGCGTAGTGGTTAAGGGACTGCGCTACAAGCCGTAAGTTCAAGGGTTCGAGTCCCAGTGGGGTCAGGATTTTAAACTGACCCAACCTTCTGGCGGCACTATGACCCTGGAGTTGACTCAGCCTATAACGAAAATGAGTACCGGACGCTTGTTCTGGGGTAAAGGCGGTCGTCACGCAGGGCTGAGAACCCGGCTGACATCAAGTATCGATTGTCTAAAAAAAGTGGGAGCCTTAACCTCCTACTACCCCAAGGGCCTCTTGAGGCCTGTAATGGTATCACTTTACCATGTAATACATCATAGCTGCCGCTTTGTTTTCACCTTGACTATAAATAATGATTATTTCCTTTTCACAGCAAGAATGAGAATGCATTTTTAGGAACGCAGCTAATCACACTCACATTGTAAGGGATTATTATTATTATTATATACAACTTTCCTCATTAGAGTATTGCCTCAAGGACAAAGTGATAAAGACAATTAATTTTTGAAATTGATGAAATACATTTTGTAAATGCATTACTGGTCACTATTCATGTCAATAAAATTGCTGCATTCACCTTAATTCAAAATAATAATTGATTGACTGGATAACATTGAATTCCTCGGAAATAAAGTAGACTTATTTCATACATTCGTACAAAACACATACTATTTGAAAGCAACCTTTTTAATAATTACTTATCTCCACAATGGTAACTACTTTTATGATTTTAATTTTGTGACTAACATCTCAACTGAATTTTATTAATGTTAACAGTAGGCTATTCATTTTTTATTCAATGCCCCAGGTTGTCATTTCGACATTTCTGGTGTACTCTATTGGCATTGGCTTAATTGTAGCCCACTTCCGAAGTTGGGGCTCCTAGAAGGCTGAGTTACGTTACCCCGATAATATGATGGGTGATAAATGATGAGGAAGCGCCAGGAGAGTTTTTAACCTAAACTTAACCTAAATTCTAGAATATGAGCAACCTTTAAGGAAAAATCCCTATGGTTTGACCGGGAATCGAACCGGGACCCTCATGAACAGTAGTTAGAAACGCTGATCACTATCCCATGGGGGCTGGTCAGCAACTTGAATTTTGATATACCGCATTGGCCGGAATATAAGCCGCGTTATTTTTCAAATTTCGTACATGGGAATTAAAGGCGCAGCTTATTTGCCCATACGATAAATTTTCATATATAATAGAAACTTTAAATATAGCGCACGTTGCTAATTTTCAAATTTTTGAAACGGAGTAACAATGCCGCGAGCTTTTGTTTGGAATTGCCAGCAGTCGTATGTTATAAGATGTTAAATATAAAATTGGTACCTGGTAAGTCAGTCGTCCTCAACTAAATTATTAAATAGTTCCAATATGGAGGCCTTTCAAAATCAATGTTTTATCTTCTGCATTTTAACTGGTTAAAACCAGTTAAAATACAGGAGATGAAACATTGGTTTTGAAAGACCTCCATATTAAAACCAATTAAAATACAGAATATAAGACATTGATTTTGAAAGGCCTCCATATGGGAACTATTTAACCAGTTAATATGCAGAAGATAAATCATTGATTTTGAAAGGCCTCCATATTGGAACTCTTTAATAATTTAGTTGAGGACGACTGACTTACCAGGTACCAATTTTATATTTAACATCTTATTACATAACCTCAACTGTGCTTTAATATGCATTTTAAAAGTGTTGATCGTATGGTATATGACGCAACAACAATGTATTAGTATTCGTATTTCGGTAATCGTGCTCTTTTGTATGATAGGATATATTAAAACCGTTACTGCAGTATGTACCTCCTACAGTAAATTTATTCTTCAGCAATGAGTGAAAACGTCGAAAGAAAAGCATCAACAGACTTGGGAATTCGGAGCAGTATGACGCTGGTTTCAAACGTTGCAGCTAGGAGTACGTCCAATAGAGAAGTCGGCAAAATGTTTAGTTTGGATGAACAGCGACATTGGAGAAGAGTCTGATTAGTTGTACCGGGTGATTTACCCACATTATAACTGAAGAAAAATGTGTTTAAATAGTGTAAACAGTTTTGTAACTGGATATGTGACAGGTACATTTCTCTGCACTCATTTTTTTCTCCTATCCCCCTTAAAATTAAGGGTGCGACTTATACTCAGTTGTGGCTTATATTCAGGCCAATATGGTATTTGTTTTCTCTGTAGTTGGACTCATTTAAATAAGTTGGCATAAGAAATTGCGTTTCTTTTCTCCAATTTAACAAAAATAACTATATATTTTGTAAAGCAGCGAAATCGGAACATAATTTTAATTTGCTGAGGAATTCACTTATTTTACGTAGTTCCCGCAGACGGACTTTTAAAATATCTAAATATTTTATTTTGTAATTAGTCTCTCATCAGAATAAATTACGGTATCTGGCTTTTCTGTTTCTCAATAGTATTAATCTTATTAATTTTAATTTAAATATAATTTGTGTACATCCATTTGTTTTTACTTATCATTTTTAATTTATTAATTTATATATACAATTTTATGCACTGGTTTCTAATATTTTGTTCACTGATTGAATGAAAGAGAATTCCTTATTACCTAAAATATATCATTTTATATAAACTATTATTATATATATATATATATATATATATATATATGTTATTTTCTTATCATCTGTATATTGTACAGTCTAAGCCTATTATATATTATCGGTATTAATCAAGTTCTAGATAATTTATAATTATTAATATCTCTATAATTTACCCTGCTGAAGTGAAAGAGAAGACCTTACGGTCTTATTATTATTATTATTATTATTATTATTATTATTATTATTATTATTATTATTATTATTATTATCATCATTAATGTTAAACTACTGCTTATAGAGTGTACGTTTTCTCAGAATATATTCTTACATTAGTAGGATAATAATTGACTAGTCATTTATGAAAACTTAGACATTTTAACACATGTTTTTTATAGTATATTGCGATACAAGTGAGGTAAGCACTTGTTACTGATCGAGAAAAAGTTTGAAAAAAACGAGGCGCTTGCGCCGAGTTTTTATTTATTTATTTATTTTTTTAAATTTTCGAGATCTGTTATGTGCTTACCTCATGTGTACTGCATACTATTTGTTGGTCTATGTGACTAATTTTTATTAGATATAGTAATAAATGAATTAAAATATTGGTTGGATGTAAATTACTTCAATGAAAAAAAAAATTTGGTGATCGTTGCTATGTAGCTTTTCATTTGCTTTATTTAAGCAAGGATTGTTGGCTGTAGAGACATTCTCATATGTAGTACCGTGATTAGAATCTGTTTGATAATTTTATTATGGAAGGAGTCATGGTAGATGATAAGGAAATTGAAGAAGCCTGGAGAGTGGGGTGTTCTGCATTAATTCCGGAAAAGTCTGAAGAAAGATACGAGTTAGTGTACAAAACATTCAAGAAATGGTTAAATGAAAAATTCGTGCAGATTAACGAGATGCATTTGTTGGCATATTTTGTTCTGAGGAATGAGAAATTAAAAGTCTGCATGAAGTTTATGGTCAGAGTACTCAATGCTCTACTATATCAAAATAAATGTTGCTACTATTATTTTACTTACCGCACGTGTGTTTTTTAGAGCCCATATTAGCTTTTAGATTTCTTTTGTTTGCATAGCAACCAGGTTAGATGTGGGAACGTTGACTTACTTCCAGGAACAACAATATTAGTAAGTATAAGAAATTAGTCACATCGACCAAAAATGCTGTTTTCATTAAGTACAAATATATTTTATACACTAATGTGATTTTATATGTAAAGTCAACAACAATCAGTTGAATGAAAATCCTCGTGTTGAATTGTGCAAAATATAACTAATTAAATGATATCCTATGACAATTTTCAGCAATTCTATTCAGTAGATGATGAGAAAACATGTAACTTATTAGCAATGTAGGGTATATCAGTTCCACTTAAAACAATAACTGGAAAACCCGAAATGAACTTAAGTCAGACTTTAGAAAAACTGCTGATATTTATTTTACGTTGCCTGTGAACATTTATCGTTCTTATACATTTTGGGACTTCGCCTTTGAAATGTTAACATGACACGTAAAATAAATACATTCTCACTCGTGCTTCCTTCGGTTAGACTGGGGATCTACATTAAACTCTCTTGTTTTCGTTGGAAGCTACCCTCATTTCCCAACAGACTTGGCTGGATCTAACTTACAACGTCGAGTATCCTGAGAGTGCAGTGCAAACAAATGACGAATGTGTACAGAGCACATAACATGTCAAGCACTTCCTTCAGTTAGTACAACTAGATTTTATTCCAGAAATACCTTCATTAATATTTAAAGTACAGGTACAATTTATATATTTTTTAGATGGAAATATGGAAGATTATAGTAACTCCTTCTTAAATAACATATAAGCTATTTATGATGCAAGAATCTATATGATCTATAATATGAAGATGTGGACATTGTCACATATTTAAAAATACAGTATCTGGAAATGTGATAAGATATAATGATCACTTATTATAGAAAACAAAAGAGCGTACAGCAACTGTGGAAAGAAAAAGATTCAAGAGAAGACTGAAATTTAGATGGGAAAATGGCAAATTATAATATACCAGTTCTATTATATGGATGCGAAGCATTGAGTCTTATTTTAAGGGAGGAGAAAATATTACGAGGATTTGAGAATAAAGTTCTTAGGAACATTTTTGGACCAATTAGAGGTTAACAAGCAGGCGAATGGAGAAGACTGAATAACAATGAGCTACATAAACTTTATAGGATACCAAGCATAATAATAACTGTTAAATCTCATAGACTACGATGGTAGGACATGTAGGATGAATGGGGAATGAAAGAGGGGCATGGAAGTTTCTTGTAAGAAAATCAGAAAGGAAAACGCCCAGTTAGTGGATCAAGAATGAGGTGGGAAATTAACATTAACCATTGTTTGAGGGAAGTAGATTATACAGGGGATGATTGGAAAACATTCGTTCTCTTGGAATTTCGGCCAGTACAGTGCCGATGCTCCTCCGAAATAGTGAGGAATTTTGGTAGCTCTATAAAGTAGCGGCTCAGGGTTGTAGAAATCAGCTATAAACGACTGGGGACCCAACAAAGTGACCAAATGTCATCGTATACGGGCTAGATATAGTACACCTTTATAATTGACACATATAGATGTGAGACCAACGGCCAACTAGGCATGTCGCGCCATTGAGTTCTAAAATAACCTGAAGCCTGAAAAAAATGTCTCTGAGGAAAAGTTATTGGCTCTTTCACGCCAAGATTAGAATTTCGACGTTAATGACTTGAAATATTAAAGAGCGTGGTTAAATTAAATAATGTTGTGTGTAAGAATGCGAACAGATGAAGGCTATTGTCTCAACTCGATCATCATTTGGAGGACGCGAGGATAGATGAAGATAGAATGTTGTAAGTGTTGAACTGCAGTTTTAGCATAATGAGGTAATAAAGTTTTACATGTAGGCCTACTACAATATATTGTGAAGTTGTTTTGTCAGAAGCAAGAAGTAGAGTAGCTGATGTCACCACAAACAACAAAACATTGTTAGACTTTTATGAAAGTAGTGATCAGTGGAGTAGAAATGAAAATGTCCATGACTGTCTCCGAATGCTGTCAAAACTTTGTGGAAGGAAGTGAGCCAAACGTATAATACTGTTTCCGATTCTTTCAGGATTGACAGATGGTTTTAACCACCAATAATATGGCGATGGCAAAACTCAGACAAAAAAATGTAAAATATTTCTTTAAAAATACATTGCTCTCTTGGAAAAACAATATTATCAGAAATGATCTCTTTCCTTTTTCATAGATATGACACTAAATTTTTAAAATTTTAATTGAAAATAATACAGCAATGTTTTGGATTAAGACTTCAATTAGAACCCTTAAATGGAGTCACTTTTGGCCTCATTCACGAAAACCCTCAATTGATCTCTGTCTTAGGTAGAAGTAATATTTCCTCCTTTAAGGACTTGGCCATGTCATCAAAATCGCGGTCTTTCCAAAGGCCTCTTACTTGATATATTATTCTCAGTCGCACTTCAAAAAAACTTATTTGATCTCATCCCACTCATCAGGAATTCTCTTTTAACCAATCAATCAAAACTCCCATAATTCCTGCGTGGAACACAGGGCTCTCAGAAAACTTCTCCATCTGACTCTATTCTTGACCAGCTCCTCGATCTCATTCTATCATCACATCTTTTCAGCTTCTGTGAGAACAGATCGTTTCCATGTTATTTTGGGTCCGTCAATCCCCCTACTGCCCTGTGGGTTCCAATCCATTGCCATCCTGGCGGGGTCATCTGTAGGTCGGCGAAATGTATGTCCCAGTCATCCCCCACTTCCTATGCCGAATTTCAAGCTCAACTGGTTTTTGTTTGTTTTTTTAACCACAGGTTTTCATTAGATATTTTGACTGGCCAGAATATTTGTAATATATTTCACAAACATCTATTAATGAAAACTATTAATAACCTGGTTGATTTCACTTACAATAATACTCATCATAATTAACTGTAGCTCACTGACACTATGAAATCTGGAGGTTTATGGATGCATGTACATATAAAATCCCTATCTTGAGCTAATATTTTTCAAATCTTCTTCTTCTTCTTCATCACGGTTTAGGCTTTTTGCTAGCCTCTTCCGGCTCCAAATTGCTGCTCATTCCATCTTTTCTTTGGTCTTTCCAAACTTCTTCTTCCTCTTGCTTTTGGTATTCTGTTCTCAGTAATCCTTGCTAAGTGTTATTTCAAATTTGTTCTGTATTTCACTATTGTTATGTTCAATTCATCTACTTTTAGCTGCAGTCTTATTTCTGTGTTGTGTTTTTTGTCTATTCTTTGATATCCTGCTATTGGTAAGATGAAATTCATTTCAGCATGTTGCGTTGTCACTGTCCATATTTCGGATCCGTAAGTAATAATGGGAACTGCCATTGTCTTGTATAATTTTATTATTGAATCTCTTCAGGCTTTATTTTTCAAAGTTCTTTTTAGTGTTCCTGTTATATAATTAAACGTATTTAGTTTGTTATTTATATCTGTTTCCGTTGTGTATGATATTTCGCAACCTAGGATGTTATATCTTACCACTTGTTCTATTGGTTTATTTTCTAATATTATCTTTGTGCGAACTGGATGAGCGCCCTTGAAGGTCATTTTTTTGGGGTTTCTGATGATATTTCCATGTTGTATTGTTTTTTATATATCATTTAGTTTATATAGCATTCTTTGTAGTTCGTCCTCTGTTTTTGCTATTGCAATCTGGTTATCTGCAAATGCTATTGTTTTATTTGTTTTATTACTATATTTCCTAAGTTAATTCCCCCAGGCGTCATTTGCTTCCATAATCTTATCATGTCGTCAAAATATATGTTAAATAAAGAATAGTTTAAAAATCTAATAACTGAAAGAAATTATATCTTTTACTTAGTTTAATCTGTTCCTTTTTAGGTACATATAAGTCCCCATGATTATTTAATTGACAAAATGGCAACATCTGTCGGGAAAGGATTTTCAATACTGCATCACATACAAAAATTAATAATTAGTTAATAGGGCAAGGATTTTAATGCACAATAATGCATTATAAAATGCAATAATGCACCAATAATTTCAAAATGCGATATGATATTTATAAAATTCACATTTGCAGGTAAATATAAGGTGTTCACTTTTTTAGTCCTGCATTGCAATGTACAAGAAACAACTGCTGTAGATTGCCGAAGGAGAAACATTTTTGATTATCTCTTAATAATGACTTGTACATCGAGAACTTTCATTCCACTTCTAGTGATACTAAATATGAATATTTAAAATAAATTATATCACTGGAATTGTAAGCCCACTAGTGGTACTCCTACAGAATAATTTTCACCTGATAGAATATCAGCTATTGATGATGGCATATGAAATATTTCAATTTTACTAAAAAAACCATTATAATTTTCTTCAATAAATCCTTTCCCATTTCTCCACTCACTTTTTCTAGATAATGTACTATAGTTTTCACTAGGTTCCTTTGCTCCACTAATTGAACTCCTGATTTCTACAAACGAGTTATATGTACAATTAGTTGGAATATGGGAAGGCGGAACCTCTTTTCGTTTCATAAAATGTAAGTTCATGTCAATTTGAATACTGGTAAATTATGTTTAAAAATGCACATTTCCTCGCGAAAACACATACAGCTGCCAAAAAGTATGTCTGAATGGTTAAAATAAACACTAATATGATAGAAAATTCACAAAAAATGTAATATGAAAAAAATTGACAAAAAATGCAAATAAATGAAGCCACAAAGTTGCCTATTTAAGATCCTTTTCCGCCAAAACGCATTTATATCTAACTGAGCATTTTATAGTTCTCGTAAAAACATATACAAATGCATCAAAATCCTTGTCCTATTAATTAATTATCTTTATTATTTAATTAACAAAGTGACAAAAATTGTCAGGAAAGGATTTTCAATATGTCCACTGCTGTGGTCACGAGGTAGCATGCTCGGAGATCATGGGACTGGTATCCATCTTCCAGTCCATCGACCTGGATACATGGTATCCAAATGTGTCCTCACATTGGCATGGAAGCGAGCTGGAGCTCCGTCGTGTTGCAGCCACATTCTTTTGCGAAGCCAAGTATCATAGGTTCTGTACCTGTGACGTGTTGTCAAGTAATGAGTC
This sequence comes from Diploptera punctata, assembly GCA_030220185.1. Taxonomy (NCBI): domain Eukaryota; kingdom Metazoa; phylum Arthropoda; class Insecta; order Blattodea; family Blaberidae; genus Diploptera; species Diploptera punctata. Next base: position 95,897 of record JASPKZ010001365.1, on the reverse strand, counting down.
TTCAAATCCTTCGAACTAACACTGATCTTGAGACATAATTACGTAACTAGTCATAGTGTGAAAACGCATCATTTCCGGACATTGGTACTTTATTAAAAAATGATCAACATATCTCAATATAGGCCTACTATCTCATCTCCGTTGTCGGAGTTTTTTTGCAACACCCTATATATATATATATATATATGTCTATCTGTCCTTTATAGACTTCTAAACCGTTCAACCAATCATCATGAAAATTTGTATATACGTGTTTTTATGTGCGTCAAGTGTTTAGCCGTTATCTATTATGTTCTAAAATCATTAAGTTAGGACTTCACCTGAAACGAACGTTTAAAAATCGCTCTAGGGATTGTAATTTTCAATGTTTCACAACAAAACTCGGAATATTCTATTACAATAAACCAAAGTTTGGTATTATAAAAAAAAAGCGAAATCCGACCGTTAGAAGTGGGTATTTACCTGAAATTTTAAGTTAAACATTTACTCTAGCAACCGCAATGTTTGGTTCGTTGCAGTGTATATCATATAATTAATTAACACTCAATATTTAATTCATTTAGGCGTAGCAGCGCACGCCGGGCTTTAGCTAGTCTACTATAATGTTGTGGCTGTGTGTCTAATTTAGTAGAATAGTCAAATCATCTAATTATGATGATGACTGTTGCGAAGGAGTGAATGAAGAGCTTCACAAGCTAAATGGCATTGTGGATGAGACATTGCTGTATGGATGAGTAGTCTGTCCAGCCAGTCCCGTCACAATCCGGGCCTTAATGAACGACAAACAATTGATACGCATCACTGCGCTCTTTAAAGCGTCGCAATTTGTATTGTCTCTTCTAATGGTAATGTGATACGCTAAACGTATTTAGTTTCCATTAAACTAGATGTTTTTGTAGCAGGCGCTTTTCAAAAACAACTCTCATCTGTTTTTATTTTCAAATCAACAGAATTAATTACAGAATTAGCGGTGTGGACCTAGTAAATCCGTTAATAATTACTAAATAAAACGCTCATTTTCTAAGCTAATGTAAAAATGATATAAATACCTTACGCTCTGACAGCCTGCAATTGATTTCCAATTACGAAGGAAACTTTAATTGGTTTACCTTGAAATTGAGCGTGTTCCTAATGTATCGTGCTGTATGTTGACTTTAGCGATGACTCTGGAATCCTACTAATCACAGGTTCAGGAAGGTGTATCTGTGTAGTGTGTGTGTTCATATCACATTGTTTTCTGTCTAGGATACACACCTAGATCTTATAGAAGTGTGAGGATATAATAATAAAGAATAAATAAACTAACTAACTCATTGGTACTATCGAACCTGTAGGTTCATGGCCTCATGTACATAAGCTCTGAATACATCCCTTTTCTGAGTTAATGTTTTCCAATCATCCCCTGTATAATGTACTCCCCTGAAATCATAGTCGATGCCATTTCTCCCACCTCATTCTTGGTCTACTAACAGGGCCTTTTCCTCTGGTTTTTCTACAAGAAGTTTCCATGCATATTTTTCAATCTCCATTCGTATTACATATCCTATCCATCGAAGTCTACAGGACTTAACTGTTCTAATTATATCTGATGTCCTATAAAGATCATGTAGCTCACTGTTATGAAATCTTCTTCATTTGCTTGTCTGTTCATATTTCTTTGGTCCAAAAAATTTTCCCTAAGAAGTTTATTCTCAAATACTCGTAATCTTTTCTCCTACCTTAATGTAAAAGTCCATGTTTCGCATCCATATAATATAACTGGGAGATTAACAGTTTTATATTTTCAATTTAATGCTCTTTTAGAAAACTTGGGACGACAAGAGTCCCTGCAACGCATAATAGAATGCATTTCAGAATTGAGCATATGTTTAATTTCTTTCTTCACTTCATTCTTATTTGTAATTATTGTTCCTAGGTAGCCTATTTGAATTTAGTCACTTATTCAAAATTCCCCTCATTTGTTATTAACTATCCATTTACATTATATAATGTATATATATATATATATATATATATATATATATATATATATATATGTGAACATATATTTACTTTTATTGATGTTTATTTCCAGTCCCAATTTGTTAGTTTTACTTAATCGAGCGTGCGTGTTGGTTCTTAGTATGTCTTCGTTATCACCTAATAAATAAATAAAATATTGTTGCAATCTCCGCAAGTTAGACCATATGTAACACTTTTTAACTTGGTTGATATGATTTGTTGCTGGAAATATTAAAATTATTTCGCTTATCTGATTATAACTTGAGTGGATAGATTCCTACATACACTATCATCAGGAGTGTGTATCCATAGGAAATATATTTTTTGCTGGTATACGATAATGGGAATGCCTCAAGATTCAATTTTGGAACCTCTTTTATTTGATATATGTGTGTGTGTGTGTGTGTGTGTTTGTAAATTAAGTAGAAAATGATTTATAGGCCTGTTAATATCATGTTTATCTAGATATTTTATCAATTTACTTACATTTGAAACCAAATATAAAATTTGTTGTAGTTCCAGATATTTTCATTATGCATCGAGGTATACCTGCAAGTCCTAGGAAGTGTTGAAGAAAAAAAGTTAACATCACAAAATCCATTAAGATAATTAATAATGATGTGTGGTATTACATTGGAAAAACAAATTAAAACTTTGGCTACACCCACAAAAATCACAATATATACAATTTGGACATAAAAGACTATCATCAATCGATAATTTTTCTGTCATTTTATTAGGTGCAACCCAGTACTTTGTCAAACAAGTTACAACGTGTCCATAACGCTTATGTCAGATATATGAGTGGGTCCCGGCAAGAAAGTGCCAAGCCACATTTTTCTGATTCTGAGATAAAGCAATTTGAATATTTGTTTAAATCCTCAAATAAGAGGCGTTATTAAATTTTGATTATAGAGTTGAAAGGCGTTTTCCTAATATGTTTTTAATCAAATAGTGACATATATTATAAAGTTTATCTTATTTATATTCAAAAAGTTATATTTGAAAATATGATGTGGTGGTTTGACACTATCTTGACCAAAATTTTCACAACATATGTGGAATAAATATTTTTCAACATAAGAAATGTTTAAAATAATTATATTTCCCCTATTTAATAAAATAAAGTGATATATACTCCACAGAAGATAAACAATGCCCTAAAAATCCTTCATCATATATTCCACCATTTAAAAAAAAAGTTGAATAAATAGTTAGTAATATAAGATTATTATTATTTGCCCTATTTAATCAAATAAATAATATACGTTTCACAAAAATTAAACAATTCCCTAAAATAAGTCTTTCACATCATTTACCAGATCATTACAACATCATTTGGTATCAAGTTCAGGTAAAAGACATGATAGGCTGGGGGGGGACATACTCCATCACATCATTCTGTAAGTTTGCTTATTTTTATCATAAGTTGTCTTACATTTTTCTGCTTTAGAGTCATGTACTTGGGTTTCCTTTCTTTCTTGTATAAATCTTTTTAAACTCCATATTCGTCTTGTTTCTTAATTCATTGATCCTTGGTTTCAGATTTTCAAATCCTAAGTATAGCTTCTGAGAATCTGAGCTCCACATCACTAATACACACTTTAGCCCACTTTTGAAGCTTTTATACCGAAAAAAATCAGTGCTTTCCATTTCTACTACATAAAACTTGTGCTTACGGCCATAATTCTATTATTTCTCTCCAATTGGATAAAGAGCATATATTGGATTGTCCCTATGATATTTTTCAATTCTACCAAAATCTATATCAGAAGGTAAGTATGGAATCCAGAAATTAGAAAATAATGTTCAAATTCTTCAAACTGCTTTGTATGGACACATAATTACAAATTGCATTATATTCCAATTCTTATTCTGACCCCCACATTTGTCAGAAAATATAACCAGTTTCTTTGAACAAATGCATATAGTTTCTACGTATTTTCAGGATGCAGCTTCGAATCTCATCGCTGTCATATCCCGCAATACTCTCATCCCATACAAACATATACCCATATACAGAGTGTAAATGAATTTACTGCACACATTTAAATGTGTATAGAGGGATATTATATATGCAATTTGAGATAACCCCTCAGCGTGGTTTGCCGTACATATTCGAGACCGGTTTCCTCCCTTCTGTGCGGTCATTTAAAAGTCCATGCAGTACCCCTGTGCGATAGTATTTTTAAACTCTACTCACCCAGTAACTTATTTTAGATACATATCAAATTGTGATTAATAGAATGTAAACAATGAATGACCATTCTATATTGTTCTGCCCAAGGACAGGTCTTTCACTGCAATCATAGCATTTTCATTATATGCTTTATAGCTTTACTAGGGAATTATAGGTATGGTAGCTTCCCGTTGCTTCCACACCGATGAATGATAATGATGATGATGATGATGTCCGGATGATTTTCGGGGACCGTTGGGCCCTAAACGTCCTGACATTTGTCTTACAGGTGAGGAAAAACTAAAAAAAAAACCTCACCCAGGAGCCTGTCCCGGCCGGGAATCGAACCCGGACCCGCTACCTCGAGACCAGTTCTAGATTCACACAATTCATAAGTTTTAAAATCAAACTTGGCATATTTTGAAGAGAAAAATTATACGCTCATACCGGGACTTGAACCCGGGACCCTTGGTTCTCTAGACCAAGTGCTCTACCAACTGAGCTACCTGAGCAAGTACCGATCTAAACGCAAATCTTTCTCTATATACATTGTAATTCCCATCCACCAAATGCTGTGAAGCCATGCTTCTATCTTGAAAATGGCGGCTCCTTTATTAAGAAGACATATTTTGGGAGTTATACATTACAGCCAGTACGGCTTTTTCCAAGTTTTTATTATTGATTTCGTACATCTCAATGATGGATAAATCATATTTGAAGAGAAAAATTATACGCTCAGACCGGGACTTGAACCCGGGACCTTTGGTTCTCTAGACCAAGTGCTCTACCAACTGAGCTACCTGAGCAAGTACCGATCTAAACGCAAATCCTTCTCTATATACATTGTAATTCCCATCCACCAAATGCTGTGAAGCCATGCTTCTATCTTGCAAATGGCGGCTCCTTTATTAAGAAGACATATTTTGGGAGTTATACATTACAGCCAGTACGGCTTTTTCCAAGTTTTTATTATTGATTTCGTACATCTCAATGATGGATAAATCATATTTGAAGAGAAAAATTATACGCTCAGACCGGGACTTGAACCCGGGACCCTTGGTTCTCTAGACCAAGTGCTCTACCAACTGAGCTACCTGAGCAAGTACCGATCTAAACGCAAATCCTTCTCTATATACATTGTAATTCCCATCCACCAAATGCTGTGAAGCCATGCTTCTATCTTGCAAATGGCGGCTCCTTTATTAAGAAGACATATTTTGGGAGTTATACATTACAGCCAGTACTCCCAAAATATGTCTTCTTAATAAAGGAGCCGCCATTTGCAAGATAGAAGCATGGCTTCACAGCATTTGGTGGATGGGAATTACAATGTATATAGAGAAAGATTTGCGTTTAGATCGGTACTTGCTCAGGTAGCTCAGTTGGTAGAGCACTTGGTCTAGAGAACCAAGGGTCCCGGGTTCAAGTCCCGGTCTGAGCGTATAATTTTTCTCTTCAAAATATGATTTATCCATCATTGAGATGTACGAAATCAATAATACAAACTTGGCAGTTTTAAGTGGAGGGAATTGTTTGCCCCTCCATAACCATAATGATTCATCAATTACAATATATTGATTTGGAAGGTAGAGAGATTGGAATTTATTATTAAAATATTCAATGAAAGGGACAATTTGAAAAAAGAATGAAGGACATTGGAAACCAAATTGTTTTGTGTTGACTTGAAATTAATGGCACCATCGAACATGGTCATGTTATGCATACATAACATCTTCATACATTGCTATTCCAAATAATGTTTTCCAATTATTCCTGTATAATTTATAATAATATCTTCAATTCGTGTCCAAGTCAGGGTCGAGGGATGAGATGTGAAGAAGTCGCTACATATAGAGGTCTGTGTGGGTGTGGCCGACCACGACTGACACACCAGTACAGAGGCAGATGAATGAAATGAAACGAAATGAATGTGATGAGATGAGTATGGAGAAATGGTGGCAGGGGAAGGCGGGAAAAAACCCCGAGAAAAACCTGCCCAAGCTCCGTTTTTTCCGCCATGAAACCAACATGGAGTGACCGAGACTCGATCTCGGGAATCCAGCAGTGAGGGTCCCGTATAATTTATCTCCCTCAAATCCTGGTTAATATTTTTCTTGCACTTTATGGTTATCCCCCCCCCTACTGGGCACTTTGCTTCTAGTTTTCGTACACGATGTTCCTATATAATTTCATATTCGTGCCATATGCCCTACCCATAGCAGCCTATGAGACTTGCAATGTTTTATTACATCTAGATTACATAGATATCACGTTGCTCAGTGTTATGTTCGTCTTTTTTCCAAGTTACACCTTAATTTCCTAATAGATCTCTCATTGAGGCGATGTGCTAACCACATGTATCTTGTTGACATGTTGGTAAACAAGTGTAAGTGTCAATAAATAAAAAAATAAAATGAAAGGGTCAATAAAATAGTAATTATTATATATGTGGTCTCGAGGTAGAATACTGTCTTGTCATGCAGTGGGCTTTTGGGCCTAAATGGTCCATGGACATCATCTGGCTTTTATCATCATTGTTACCATCATTATCATCCCCTGGGTGGGGAGCTACCTCACCTATAATTCCCTAATGAAGCAGCAATCATAGCATGAAAATTCTATGATTATAGTGAAAGACCTGTACTAGAACAGAACACTATAGAACAGGCATGGGGAACTGTCGAATGAGGGGTAGTATGACATCCTTCCTCATCCCACCCTTCATTGAACTCGTAACTGTTGTTATTATCGTCTCGCATACCATGCAGTATCAGTGGCGGTACACCCTTATAACCCGAAACATATATACTGCTCGGGACCCAGCTCCGTGTGTCTGAAAGGAATTTGCTGTCTCAGCTGTTAGTACTATGAGAAGCATAGAAGTGTACCTCCTCCCACTCCCCACACTTCTCCCCGCAAACACACAGAGCTTGGTCTCGAGCTGTACTAATCCCTTCCATTCTTACGTACATTACGTGTAACGTTTGAAGAGCGCGTAGAGGACCGCTGATGCCATTTTCTTTACACTAATTTGTCTATGTCAGGCTGGATAGTACTCTTAGAGATGCGTAATACTGAGACTAGGGTGTCATCGTTTATTCTGGAGCGTATTTTAGATTTGGTATGGTTCAACTTCGAAAATAGTTGTTCGCATGTATAAGTCGAACCAAACATTGCGACAATGTGGCCTGCAAAATCTCTCATGGTGGGATACGAGTCTATTGACAACAACCTGTATAGTTCCAAGCCTTCCGTGCCACAAACAACTTCCGTGCCATTCTGAATACAAAAATAATCATTTTCCCAGTCAGTATTAAAATGGTATCGGTGTTTAGAATTTGCCATACTCACGCTGAATTGTACGCCACTGACTCTCACTGCGTATTGTCAATCACTGTATACCTGCGTCTGCAGTGCAAGTACAAATGAGTGGAATGGATATTGGCGGAGAGGATTTGTTATGAGCTCCCGGAGCCCCAGTTCCCCATGCCTGCTATAGAATATTAGAATCGAAACAAATAATTGTATATAATGGTGTCTTTCATCGGTTAATTATACAACGGGCCTTATGGTCGGGGGTAGGTTTTTAATTAGGTGTCCAGGATTATGGTACAAGGACAATTGTGCTCCGGACTAGTTGGGTTCAGGTTTCGGTAGAACAATGGACTTATATCTCGGGAATCCGTGAGAAAGGATGTCCACTTGGGGGAAAAACAGTAGGCTTCCTGTGGTCAATTCCACTGGATGATGCACGTGTATTGTAGTTAATGTTACAATTGTCGTATTGGACGACGAGTTGACGAGAAGGGTGTTGGCGGGTTCAGAAACTAACAATATCTATATCACTCAACAAAGCGCTGAAACTTATACCAAGCGATGTGCCCTGTACTGGCACACTCGCTTATCGCTACTCCACTGACTCTCCACTAACATTGGTTTTCGCCAAGTAAAAATATTCATTATTTCTGAGTGGGCCGGCGTTAGTCCCTTCCACCAAAAGTCTTAGCGTCTCACAAACAGTTTATATGTTACACTAATTTTGATTGGTAAATTATATCTTAAGGGCGTTATCGGGGGTGTTAAACTTAGACGTTTGTGGCCTCGTCCCCCTCCCTTTAAATTAGTTGCACCCTAATATAAAATTTTCAGGGTTGACCCAAATGGAGTGGTCCTTAATAGGACGGCTATCGTCAGTCGGCATCTACCTTATGTCGCCAAAGAAGTCACCCGCTATATAGCGACATGTCCTAGGTTAAAATTGGCTTGGGGATAACTCTTTCCACAGTTTACCTAGGAAAATCCAGTTGCTTGTTTGCGACTTCCCAGCCTTTTGTATGAAGTTTTTGGGCTTAACATTGTTATAACAATTTGATAATAGTGCAGTCTTGTAAGTCCTCTTAACAAAGGAAACTGCAGACTTTTTTCCCCATTGTATAAGGGCTTACGGTTCCATTGTATGATGTTTACTAGTTTCGTTCGCTACAATAGCAGAGGTCCAGGTCTATGACCGGCGCTAATTGCTTGATACTAGTGTTTTTATTTCTTGCTTATGAAATTATTTTGTGGTAGGTTATAATCATTTTAATTTTGTTACCAATGAATTCCTGTTTTAATTCCAATTCATTTTGAATATAAGTATGCCCTACTTCTGATAATAATTACAGGTTGGATACCTTCCTTCACCCTTAATAAAGAGTACTTATTTTCTGAAATAAGAGGCTGAGCGAATGACTTGACACAATTACAAGTTATATTTAATTGTAGATGGTGCTTTCCTTATACTTTCATCAAGATATAAGTTAAAAAATGCATTCATTTTTTAAAATTGTTGCTAATGGTTTACTTATAATTCATAATTCTAAACGTCATCTATTTATCATTCATTCATATTTTTAAATTAAAGATTTTTCATAATTCAACACATCAGATTCACTATGTACAATATTTATAAAAGTGTGGAGAATCTAAATTTTATTTGTGGATATAAATTCATTTATATAATTACAGAAATTTATTCGCGTTGAATGGAATTACCTTGGTTAATAAAATCCCGCTAGGGAGCACCTGTTTTGGAAGTGTGCATGTACATACCATTACTATTATTGCTATTGCTATTATTATTATTATTATTATTATTATATTATTATTATTATTATTATTATTATTATTACTACTACTAATTACTATGACTATTTACTCATTCCCCAAATGGGAGTAATGCACCAATCACGTTTCAATGATTTCTGTATTACAACCAATCAAGACGTGTTTCACGAAATAATTATCAACGTTAGGATTATCATATATTAAAGCAAAGCTCCTCCTTTTTAATATTCTGAACAGGTCGACGGTTATTTTGCAGTGACTGACGAGCCTAAAACAACAACGGCTACCAGATTGTATATAATAGTGCTTACATGTCAACATTTGTAGCAATTGAATTATACCACCAAAAAAAAGAAACCACTGTTTGCACTTTCTTAAATGTATACGACATCAAAAATGAATTAATAACAGATTGATGTGTTTTCATTTTTTCCTCCACTAGAGAGCATTCTTACAATATTGCGTTCCTTTGGCAATAAATAGTATGATCTGGTTGCAAGTGATAAACAAAAGAAGCAGTAAGAAGCGTAAGGCTACCTATCGTTTCTCATTAGTTTTTCAAACATCACCGTTTACTTTAAATATAAAAATATTTTTAAATAACTGTAGTTAATAATGATTTGTGAGTAAACAGCTTTATTTTATTCGTTAAATAGTCCTAACAAATGCCACTCTTGATTTCCAAATTCTCTAGATAATTCACTCCTCACTTCGGGAGTCGTGAATTTATCGATAATTTGGAAATCACTCGTGGCATTACTTATGATAACTATTTTTATTATCATTACCATTATTATATTATTATTATATTATTATTATTATTATTATTATTATTATTATTATATTATTATCCTTCTATTATAATTTTTAATTTTTTTCATAGTTCTACACACAAATTCGCCACGTAAATTTGTTGTATGATTTTTATATACACACGATCCACGTCGGTTTTGAAAGAAAGGTTAGTTATGAGACCACACAGTGAGACCTTTACAGATATTTCTTTTCGGCAAAATAGGACATTCACTAGTTCGAAGGAAGGGCGTAGCTGAAGAGAAAAAATATCAAAAAGTATCTCCTTTCACTAATAAGTTGCCAACTCACTCCACATGCCTGTCGTAATTATGTCATAACATGAAGTGGAGATTTCCCTACAACAGCAATAAAAAAATAAGTTCTCCAGAATGTTTAACAAACTCCCTATAGGCCTTGAAAATCACAGATGTACCAACGCGTGATGACATGGCAATCTGCATTTGGATATTTAAAAGTCCAGGCGTTTTAAACACGTCTTTCTGCATCTGGAACGGAACGCCATGTTAAATGCCCACGCTGATGGGCGCTGCCATATCCCGCAATACTCTCATCCCATACAAACATATACCCATATACAGAGTGTAAATGAATTTACGCGCACAAATTTAAATGTGTATAGACGATATTATATATGCAATTTGGAGATAATGAACAAATGGTCTACGAATAATATGTCCAAGTTATAATTCAATTTGTAAAAGGTTGGCACGCCACTGAATATTTCAAATTAAAATGGAAGTAATATGACATAGAGACTGTAACTGGCAACATGTATGCGCCTTTAGCTCAGTGGTTCATAACAGTCTTACTATCAAGCAAATGTAAGATTGATGCATCACGTTCGAAACTACCTAAAGTATGTGTACATTTTTTCCATCCTTTCTTCCTTTATTATGCCGGTTCAATCGCTCCAAGCCGGTTCTGTCGGTTAAGGATGGATGTTGGAGGCCACGTTGGGTAAGGTTAGGCCCTCGGGAGCAACTTTGGGTAAGGTTAGGCCCTCGTAGACTACTTTGGATTAGGTGAAGCCCTTGAAGGCAACTTCTGGTCAGGTTACACCCTCGGAGGCCAATTTGGGTCAGGTTACGCCCTCGGAGACCACGTTCGGTAATGTTAGGCCCTCGGAAGCCACTTTGGGTAAGGTTAGGCCTAGCCGGCCACGTTGGGTTAGGTTAGGCCCTCGGTGGTCACTTGGTGTTAGGTTAGGTCCTCTGAACCTCTTTGGGTTATGTTAGGCCCTAGGGGGCAACTTGGGATTAGGTTAGGCTCGTTGAGGGCCACTTGAGATTAGATTAGGCTTTCGGACGCCACTTGCGGTTGGGTTAGGCTCTCGGAGGTCAGTTGGGGTTGTGTTAAGCCTTCGGGGCAACTTTGGGTAGGTAGGCCCTCGGGGGCCAATTTCGTTTAGGTTAGGCCCTAGGGGCCACTTGGTTTAGGTTAGGCCCTCGGCGGCCATTGGGAGTTAGTTTAGGCCTTCGGAATCACTTTGGGTAATGTTAAGGCCCTCGAGGGCGACTTTGAGTTAGGTTAGCCCTCGGGGGCCACTTGGGTTAGGTTAGTCCCCAGAGGTCACTTTGGGTTTAGGATAGGCCTTCGGGGCCACTTTGATTAGATTTGGCCCTCGGGCCACTTTGGTATTAAGTTAGGCCATCGGGGGCCACTTTGTGTTAGGGTTAGGCCTCGGGGCCACTTGAGGTTAGGTTATGCCCCTAGAGTCCACTTTTGTTATCTTAGATCCTCTGGGCCAAGTTTGTGTTAGTTAGACTCTCGGCGGCCACTTGAGTTAGGTTATGCCCTCTGGGGCCCACTTGGGTTAGGTTTGGCTCTCAGAGGCCACTTTGGGCTAGGTTTGGCCCTCGAGGACAACTTTGGTTTAGGTTAGGTCCTCGGGGGCCACTTTGGGTCACGTTAGGCCCTCGGTCCACTTGGGTTAGGTTAGGCCCTCGGGGGCCACTTGGTGTTAGATTAGGCCTTCGGGATCACTTTCGGTTATGTTAGGCCCTCGGGGTCACTTTGTATTAGGGTAGGCCCTCGTGGGACACTTGGAATAGGTTAGGCCCTCGGATCCGCTTGGTGTTAGGTTAGGCTTGTGGGGGCCACTTGAGGTTAGGTTATGTCCTCGGGTCACTTTTGTTATCTTGATCCTCTGGGGCCACTGTGGGTTAGGTTAGGCCCTCGGGGGCCACTTGAGTTAGGTTAGGCCCTCGGGGACACTTGTGTTAGGTTAGGCCCTCTGGGACCACTTGGGTTAGGTTAAGCTATCGGGGACCGCTTTGGGTTATGTTAGGCACTCGGGGGCCACTTTGAGTTACGTTAGGCCTTCGGGGGCCACTTGGAATGGTTAGGCCTTCAGAGGCTACTAGGGTTTAGGTTATGTTACGTGAGGTTAGGTTAGGTAAGGTTAAGTGAGGTTAGATTAGGTTAGGTTAAGTGAGGTTAGGTGAGGTTAGGTTAGGTGAAATGAGGTTACGTTAGGTTAGGTTAAGTGAGGTTACGTTAAGTTAGATTAAGTGTAGTTAGTTTAGGTTAAGTGTGGTTAGCTTAGTTTCAATGAGTTTAGGTTAAGTTAGGCTGAGTGAGGTTAGGTTATGTTAAGTGAGGTTAGGTAAGGGTAAGTGAGTTTCGGTTAGGTGAAGTGAGGTTAGGTTAGGTTAAGTAAGGTTATGTTAGGTTTGGTTAAGTGAGGTTTAGGGTAGGTGAATTAAGGTTAGGGGTGGTCCCTCGGATCGGCTCGGTTAGGTTTTCAATGGGAAAGATTTTTGTGTGTGGGTGTGTGTGTGTGTGCCCGCGCTCGCGTTGTGTTAAAATGCGTATGTGCGCGTGCGTTGTTTGAGAAAAAAAAAAGGACCATACGTTTTGCACTGGCGTTTATCTTCCATGTCTCATGCTCCCGCAAAAAGGCCTATCAACAGTGTCGAAGGTTGTTCGTTGAGCCTGGCGTCTATTCGGATACTACGGGGTATTCCGCGTACATGACAGCAGCTCTTGCACCATTCACCTTGTGCTGCACATATAATATATTACGATGCAAGGTTGGGAAGTGGTTTTTAAAGTATCGAGATTCTGTAAAACACTTCACAAAACGTGCGTTGTAACTTAATTTTCCTGCGATGGGTTTTTGAAAATAATAAATAATAGGAAAATAATAACATCTTTGCTGGGAAATATTTGCGGTCCGTTATAAACAATTGACTAACGTTAACAGAGTGGGCAATATTTATTAGTTGGAAACAACAGGAGGCGCGTCGTGAGGACCAATGTAGTAATTAAAATGGCTGCAAGTACGTATTTCCTGTTTTATATTGTTCCAAAAAAGTTCAGTTCAATTAAAATGCAGTGATTTGGTTCGTATATGTATATTAACACTATATTTTGGATATGTTTTTGTATAAGTATATGGTATGTAGTATACATAGAGGGGCAGGATAGTTATTTTTATAAAGGATAGTTATTTTTATTACGGTATAGTTTATTTAGGTTGACAACCCCGAAATGTAGGAAGTTGATCTTTCAATCATGGTAGTCATTGCTGTAAGTACGACCAAAACGCGCTATCGCGCAAAAAAATCAATTGCATATCGGCAAGTTCAGCGTAAGTGTTAAGATGTTCCATGATGCTTTCATGAATGCGACTGATACTGAAGTAAATTCTTAATCAGCTGTTAATGTAATCACCAATTAAAAAAAAAAGTGGCCTGCCGTGACTTGAACCATCAGCGTTTCGAATCTCATATACGTCACCTTAACCATTAAGCCACACATTAACTACACAGAGTCTGCGTGTTTCACTCTAAGCTAAGGGACTCATTGCGTTACCGATTCTACTGTAAATAGTACAGTGGCGTGAAATCATCTGCTAAGTTCGACATTTTAATGAATTTGATAACCCATTATTTCATAAACGTTGTTGATGTATCTCGGAATTAATACTAAGATCTGAAATTATTCTAATATAATTTTCTCTCCTACTTTGCTCTCCCTGTTGATTTCATCATCATCATCATCATCCTCATCATCACCATCATCAAGGCGTAGGCCAAATGGCCCGTTCCGACTTCAGGAGATTTGATCTCTCCATCTAGCAAAAATGTCTTCCTTGACTTCTATATCCTGCAGGTCTGTAGTTTAAATAATTTTAGGATGTCTGTCATCTGTCATTCTAAGTAGATGTTCGTACCAATTTTGTCTTTGTTTGTCAATTTTTATTAAAAATATTCAATTGATCTCTTATCTTTAGCCCGCAGTTGGCCTTAAAAATCTCATACTCTCGATTTATCTGTTATCAAATACCGATTGCTTTGAATCTCTATAACTCGCCCATTTTCCTATATCAATTACTTATATAATACCCCTCTGTAAGCAGATAAATTTGTGCGGTAATATTCATTTACACCTGTATATTATTGATGTACGCCTATTTATTTTTATAACCTGGAAAAAAGCTTTTAATTCCAATAATATAGTAATAATATCAGTTCATTATGTTTCATTATGTACTACTCGTATCAGAAAAGTTAATTATCCTCCTATCATAACGCTAACACTACATCTCAGATCAATGAAAACATTAAATATACTGTATCACAGAACATCTCATTGTTCTTATTATTTCACTGTATCCCTCTCCCATTATGGAAATCTCTACCAGTGGAAACCAGGATTCTCGGTAAATAGTCTCTTTAAAAAAAAGTTGTCTTAATTCCTTAAAGCTCTATTTCATCGTAATTCCATGTTACTTGATAAATCATAAATTGATATATGTATTTAAAAATAATTATATGTAAGTGGATTTTATGTTAATGGTATTTACCATTAGTTAGATATTTAATTATAGTCTATAGATGATTCAATTGCCTACAGAAGATGTTAATGTAACTTTTATAATAATAATAATAATAATAATAATTGTATATTATTATTATTATTAATAATAATAAATGAGAGGCTAGAGGAAAGAAGGGAACAGGTAAACCAACAGAAAGTTAGATGAATTGATTAAGAAAAAGCATGGAAGGAAGCGGTGTTAGGGAAGAAGATGTATCAGACAGATATCTATGGCGACAAATCACTTTTGGGTTGGAAGAGAACCATTGTAAAGTGCAATATTCATAATAAAAAATATTATTTAGCGATTCCATGAAAATGTCATACCGAGGTGAAAATTTTGAAATTAACGCAGGAATAATTTTGTTGACGTAATACATATCTTTAAATATCTTCTTCTTCCTTCCAAGTATTAGGCCAAGGCCTGTTAGGATCCTATTGAAATTTTTCCCTCCAGCGTTTCATAGGACGGCCCAGAGATCTTCGTCCTCTTGGTACATATATAATTATAAACAGCTTTTGGGATCCGATTTGAACTCATTCTTTCATTCTTCCATTTTCATTCTTTAAATATAAAATTTTATAATTCTATAAGACAATGTTGAAATGTGTATTATTTTTATCTAATATTAATGGTAGAACTTGTCATATTCCAAACCTGTAAAAATATGTAAAATTTTACTAATTTCTTGTTTAATGATTTGGTCGTGATTAATTAGTTTATTTCGAAAACCTTTTTGTTAAACCATACTTTGATCCTCCTTTGTCGTAAATGTAATAATATTAATGTGCATTCTAATGTTATATATACCTTAAATGTGTCTTATAGTTGATAAATTGTAAGTTATGGTCAGTCAGTCATGGAAAACGTAATAAAATTACTGCACACAACATAATAATTGATAGATTAAAATTTCCTCTTGGATTCTACGTTATCTGTACACAACTAACAAAAACATATTGATGACGTT
>JASPKZ010001365.1:40000-75000 GCA_030220185.1 Diploptera punctata | reverse complement strand
GCGCAGGGGCAAAAGTTAGGTCTGCCACATTATTACAGAAAGAACCTACGATATATATATATATATATATATAAATTAAAGTAACCAACATATTAAAACAAAATCACAAATTAATCCAAACAAATAAGTTTAAAAACTGAACAGAGACACTATAGTAGGGCTTCGAGAAATTGTGTCAATTTTTGCTTGAAAGTGGATCTTGATTTCTTCTGGTAACGAATTGCAATAACGGACAAACTAGACAATGAAAGAAAAAGAATAATGAGGTGTTCTGTGTAGTGCTTTTTGGAGGTCCACCTAGATGAATTGGAGAAAAAAAAACACGCACTTAATTTTGCGGTTTGTGAATTACTATCTGAAGAAAATGTGATTTTCCCAAAAATGCAGGAAATGCCTTAGAATTGAATGAGAAGTTGAAAATATGTCACTTAAAATTACTATATTTGCAATGGAAAACATGTATTAGCCATTGTTCAAACCGAATATCCAACTTAACCGTATGGACAGCCAGATTATCCAGTAAGCTGTTTACTAATGTGGTGTTCAGTAATTTGCCATATTCTCACCTTAGCTTTCCCATTTTCTCACCTAATGAAATAAAATTAGTACAGAATATTATGTGGCAGAAGGACTTAGTAATGAGTGAGTAATATATACAAAATGAAATAAATTTAAGACATTTTCGCCTTTTACTCGTATATGTAGATAATCGTGCTGCCTTACCTATAAATACATTTATTCGTATTATCAAATCGAAAACATTTATTGAGTACATTGTTGAGATTAGAATTTATTGTACTCTTATTTCATTTAATTTTATACTCAATACATAGTCCACCGCTGTCTTGTCACGCAGTAGGCGATTCTCGGTCGGGACAGGCTTCCTGGGTGAGGTTTTTTACCCCGGGGTTTTCCCTCAACTGTAAGACCAAATTCAGGTAGCTTTATGGTCCAAGAGGTCCCCTGGGCATCTTCATTATCATCTTTCACCGGTGTGGAAAGCAACGGGGAAACTACCACACCTATAATTCCCTAGTAAAACTCTAAAGCATACCATGAAAATGCTATGATTGCAGTGAAAACCTGCCCTAGGGCAGAACACTAATCCTATCCTATTTAATCTATTGATTGAGGCAAGTGTAGGCTAACATGACACTAACAGTCAATTGTTCTCTGTTTAAACATTCACAGGTGGACTTCTGGCATTTAGCTTATGTATAGATTTAGGGACTTATTTTTTATGTTAGAGGCAATCCTATACACTAGGGATTTTAAGAATAACAGAGTTGTCAATACTGAAGCGGTTATGATTTTATTGTCATTTGTGTGCTTGATGTTGTGTCTTGTTTAAGATAGCGGTGGTAGTGAAGTGACCTTGTTCTGAACATTTGAGTGTAAATCGTAGTTTTATTGAGTACGTTCCTTACACAAAGTATTACGAAGCGAGTGCACTATAAGAAAACGAATTGCTGTATACGTAAAGTTCATTTTATGTTATTTACTTAAGTAAACCTATATATTCAGAATAAAATGATCTGGCGTGTGTTTTACATGGCTGTAGCTACTAATCAACAGTTCTTGAGGTAAGATTTGTTTTCCCTGTTTAGGGTCGGTTTCACCAACAGATGTAACTGTATTACGTCAGTTTAAGCTATGTATTAGATATGGAAACAAATGACGTAATACAGTTACCTCTGTTGGTGAAACTGGTCCTTATTAGTGGTTTGATTATGCAGGTTATGCCAGTTTTGGGTAATTTCTTATAATCGTTCGGTTCCTGTAATTATGGAACTTATGCCGCTTTTGGTCCATGATATTTAATAGAAACCTAACTTAGCTCGATATGTCCATCGCTGTGCTCTCGAGATAGCGTGCTGCCTTGTCACGCAGCGGCTCCGGGTTCGTTTCCTGGTCGGGAGAGGCTCCTGGGTGAGGTTTTACCTCACTTGTAAACAAACGTTAGAAAGCTTAGGGCCCAATGGTTGCCGAAAATCATCCGGATATCATCATCATTAACATCATCCTTTACTAGTGTGCAAAGCAAAGGGAAGCTACCACACCTATAATTCCCTAGTAAATCAGCAAAGTATAGCATGAAAATGCTATGATTGCAGTGAAAGACCTTCCCTCGGACGAACAGTGTAGATAGATAAATCTATATATTTAAAAATAAAGACGATATACTGGACTGAAAGTAATGCAAGAATTGTCGTATGTACATCAGATAATAATTGTTGTATAAAATTAACTTAGGAAAAACTGCATTTAAACTTACGTGAAATATTTTCAAAGTCCTATAGAACAACAGTGCGCATTAACTTAGGAAAAAACTGCACTTAAACTGACGTGAAATATTTTCAAAGTCCTATAGAACAACAATGCGCATGCGCCAGAGTTTATAGAGCTAGCGATAACCCACCATCGAACCACATATCGATTATCATCCTCGATTACTATCGACATCGTACTAAAGTTCAAAAATCTTATGCTAGATGGCAGCATGTCGCTATGAAATTTAAATGACAATCTTTGCTTGCAATAAATCCCCAAATCTATGTTAAAAATATGTTAATCATATTAAAATTACCAAACGTTTATTAAAAATGTGTGTACACTTACTTATCACTCCCTAACGCCGATCCAACCAGCGATACAAAAATCATAGACTAAGTAATATACTCTGTGGGGAAAATAGCAGTTAGCATCACAATATTGTCTAACAGTGTCAAAATATTGTGATTTGCATATATAAATAAATACTTGAAAATTGTCTGATAATGTTATAAAAATTGTTTGAAAAAGTTTAAAATATTAAAAAAATGTTAGTAAATACGGAAGAAGAGCAATAGTTTAAAACTCTAAACAGAAAAATCAAGAATAAGTAGAAGTGCAGTTCAGCCTTAACGGATTTCATTTGATTCTTTTCGTCGTATGAAAGTGTTTTGAAATACAGTGTTAAACTGTCTTACATTCATTGGCTCAACTGCACTTCTACTAGCGCATAATTTTTCTGTTATATTATTGTAAACTATAGCTTTTGTTCTGTACTTACCATCATTTTCTAATATTTTAAAACTATTTAAAACAATTTTAATAACATTATCAGACAATTTTAAAGTATTTATTTAAATACGCAAATCGCAATATTTTGAGACTGTTAGACTGTTGACGCTAACTGCTATTTTCTCCACAGAGTATATTACTTAGTCTATGATTTTTCTATCGCTATTTTGGGTTATCACTGGTTGGATCAGCGTTAGGGAGTGATAAGTAAGTGTACACCCATTTTTAATAAACGTTTGGTAACTCACTATGATGTTTGTGGGTTATCATTCAATGATAACGTTATCGCTGCTACTTCTAACTGCTACCGTGCATTCGCAGTTCTTTGCAGTTTTGAGATAGTGTAAGTGCAGTTTTTCCCATTCATTTTTTGATACACGAATAAATTGTAAATAGTATTTCATTTGAT
Source organism: Diploptera punctata (assembly GCA_030220185.1). NCBI lineage: Eukaryota > Metazoa > Arthropoda > Insecta > Blattodea > Blaberidae > Diploptera > Diploptera punctata. Next base: position 71,528 of record JASPKZ010001365.1, on the reverse strand, counting down.
TAATTTTTTTTACAACTCAAATCATTACCATCACTATAGAAAGTTGTATTTGTAAGGATATATACATTTTACGCTGAAATCTCGCACCAGACTTCATTTTTAATTATTTTTGGATATTATCAGTGAAATGTGCAGCCCACTTCATGTTAGAACGGACTAAAGGTTAACTATATCGAACGCTAGCGATTACATGACGTACGCACGGTTTGTGGTATCAACATCCTCCTTTTTTTCTGGACATCTATCGGTATATTCCTTATTGTGAAGTGCACGGTAGATCAATATTCTTATGTATTATGGTGAAAATTATGTGATATTACGTACTTTTTCATAATACGCAATGTACTTCAGATGGAAAAAGTGTTTATATTGGTTTGTTAATATGTGTCCATTTGCGGGATTGCCTTGAAAATTATTCATTGTACTAATGTAATGAAGTATATGGAAATTTGCATCGATCTGAAATGATTGGTTTTCTTATTTTCGGGAAGTCTGAAAGGTAAGTACCTGAGGTTATGACAACGTAACATTTCCTTACGTTTCAGTACATCACAAAAAAAAAACACAAATTGCCATCCTAATAGAATGTAGTTACTGATCGGTGTTTTTAATTTGTGATTTTGTTGCTTGACGAGGGACCCAACTTGTAATGCTTCTCAGGTGTCAATGAGGCAGTCAATGTTTTCCGCAGATATAAGTAGATAGCACCCGCATTCGAAAAAAAAATCTCCGATATTGGATATGTTCGCACTGTATAAAGAGCCTCGTCATTGTGTATCTGTGTAGTGTATATATTCATAGTTCGTCCTTGTTTATATGGCGACTCGTTCAGGGATGACGTAGTAAGTCCAATGGAGGGTAGACCTATAACCTACTCACACGCTTGTATTATCGAATCCGGGAGTTCACGGCTGCTCAGATAGAAGCTAATATTTTGCATACATTCCATGTTTAATTAATCTTCTTCAAATCATGATTGTTATTTCCCACCTTATTCTTGGTAGCCTATACATTCTGGGCGCTTCCCTCTGTCCTCATGTCTCTCTTTTATTTCCCAATCGTACCAACATCTCCTGCAATAAAATCAACGAGGTTCGTATTTCACTGGTTTTCCAAAATATGATGCAACTCAGTGTTATGTCATTTTCTCCATTTACCCTCTCTGTTCGTCTCTGTTCTGCCCAAAATTTGGAAAAAACTCCACTTAGTGAAATATTTTCAAAGTCCTATAGAACAACAGTGCGCATGAACCAGAGTTTATAGAGCCAGCGACAACCCACAATCGAACCATATATCGATTATCATCCTCGATTACTATCCGTCGCTATGAAATTTGAATGACCAATATTTGCAATAAATCCCCAAATCTAGGCCTATGTTAAAAAATATATTAATAATATTAAAATTACCAAACGTTTATTAAAAATGGGCGTACACTTACTTATCACTCGCTAACGCTAATCCAACCAGCGATAAACCCAAAACAGCGATAGAAAAATCATAGACTAAGAATATACTCTGTGGAAAAAATAAGTTAGCATCACAATATTGTCTAACAGTGTCATAATATTTGTGATTTGCATATTTAAATAAATAGGTCCCTACTTGAAAATTGTCTAACAATGTTATAAAAATCGTTTGAAAAATTTAAAAATATTAAAAATATTAATAATACAGAAGAAGAGCTATAGTTTACAACAACATAACTAAAAAATCAAGGGCTAGTAGAAGTGCAGTTGAGCCCAAATTTTTTCTAGCACTTTTTTATCCTCTATTGAACTAAGAACCCATGTTTCGCATCCATATAATATAACTGAAAGAATCGCCATTTTAATATATTTATTTTAACATACAGAGTGCAGCATAAGTCAGTTAAACGACAATGTAAATATATTATTTCCTGTAGCTTACAACATCTATGGGACAATCCATATCAAATCGGACAGCAAAAAATCTTGCAATTTATTTTTTTAATTTTATGTATACCTAAATGTAGTGAATACATTTATAAACGTATTAATACAGAAATTTAATTTTTATCATTTATAGGTTCGTAGTTATGATGATCTAAAATTATCGTAAATGTGATACACTTAAACGTTTACTAACTGATATTTCTGAAACAGTAAACAGCAAAAATTTGTTTCAAACATATTTATATAGGTGATATCATGTAGTTTAAGGGTGTTATTTTTATAATTAGGATATTTTTATTTTCGGTGTCAATTTTCGGTTTTGTGGCGGTTTACTGCAGTACATATCAAAAAATGAAAACGGAAAAAATACAGGATACTACTCACGTAATAAGGATTAATTTCCAGCAATTACCTTTTTGGAGAGTTGAATAGTTCAGACAATATAAATGTTCTTTATTCTATTTTCGTAAAAAAACTCGCTGGTCCACGGCGCAGCAGATTCATTTCACGACCAAGGTCGCGGTGCGTACTTTATTGAAAGAGCTTCATCAGTGACTTTTTCAACTGTCATTAAATCGAATACGGTAGATTATTATATGTTCTGCTTAATGGAACAGTACCGTAAATTTATAAAAGTGGCGATATTTTAATTCTTACGCAGTAGATATTTATTTATCAAATTTTATTGCTGAAGTGAGAAGTAAAGAGCACTGTTACTTACGTTTACTGTGAATTATTAAACAAATTATTTATAACTAACTCACTCACTGGCTCTGTGGAACCTGTAGGTTCATTGCAGCGCGGACATAAGCTCTCCATACATCCCATCTCGAGCTAACGTTTTCCAATTATCCCCTGTATAATCTACTTCCCTCAAATCATGTATAATGTTATTCTCCCACCTCATTCTTAGTCTTCCAACTGGGCGTTTTCCCTCCGGTTTTTCCTACCAGAAATTTCCAAGCACCTCTTTCATCCCCCATACGTGCCACATTTCCTGCCCACCGCAGCCCTACGAGACTTAACTGTTTTTATTATATCTGGCTTCCTATACAGATCATGTAGCTCACTATTATATTGTTTTCTCCATTCACCTGTCTGTTCATCTCTTTTTGATCCAAAAATTTTCCTAAGAACTTTATTCTCAAATACTCGTAATCTTCTGTCCTTTTTTAAAACAAATTATTTATTTTGTTACAAATTTTTCATTACAGTTTAAATGTAATATTATATAATGAAAACTATTTCGTCATTAATTGAATAAAACTGGTATAAATTTTTATTATGTTATAATTACTAATTTCAGTCTTAAAATAACTTTTTATTCAGTGTATTGTATTGTACCCTGAAAACTTTGACGAAATAGTATTGTTATAAGATATCACTTCCAAATAAAACCGAATGTTTTAATACTCGTACCACTTCCTACCAAACGATAATAGTGTAATGTCAGCAAGTCTTCCTTAAACATCTGTTTTACACAAACAATTCTCAAGTTCAGATTACATATTAGACAGTTGATTTACATCAGTATGTTTAGTGCATCTCGTCATTTTAAGTGTCACAGTCAAATTTAAAATAATATCTTATTGTTTTTAACTAACAAGTTTGCAGATCTACAAAGACTGAATGGTGAGTTAGAAGTTAAATATAATTTTAATTATGCATATATTAGTATACAATAGTTATTAACAGTATTATGTGTTAATATATAATTTTACAATTTCTTAAATGTTTCTGGAATGAGAGAATAATCGTAGAGATATACATTTTGTGTTATAAAAGGAGAATAATGGGAAGTTTAGACATTATATTAAATGCTATAATAATTTAGCTTATAATAAAAGCTAATATTATCGTGCATTTTAATATCATCTTAGATATGTCATGAGTAGGGGATGCAAGATCAGATACCAAGCCAATAAAATGCTGTATATTTCATCATCATCATGAACAAAATTCGTTTTAGGCCATGTAGCCTGTACGGTAAACCTAGCGAAGATGGTCTTGATCTTTCCACCGGCCTGTATATTTTATACCTCTTAAATATTACTTGTAACAGCATGAAAATTGTTATAAATTATTATCGATAGCTTAACATTACTTGCAATATTCAACATCAGACATTGGTGTAGGGTACAAGTACAAAATATTACAACACATTACAAAACTACTCTCTAGAAAATATTTTTAATAGGCCTACCAGCTTGAATGCGTAGGAGCTTAGTAATTTAAATTAAACTATACATTAGCCAAACTCAGCACAAAATTAACCGCCTACTGAATATATCAATAAAGATTGTTAAATTTAATGACGTTTATTATGTAACAAATTATTTCAAGCGCGAGGTTCTCCTACGTACCATAAATTTACGACACGAGACTCACGGATTTCCTTCCTTGTGGAGAAAGCTACATTCAGAATTGTTACGTGGAGCCCTTTAAAATGCCATTGATTCCTATCGAGTTTTGAGAACCCGCGAACCTCGGAATCGGAGGCGTGCAGAGTAACTACTAGTCCACGATGATGATGATGATGATGTATAATTGTAGTAATGAATAATAAAAATAGTGTAATGATTATAATAACAATACAAATATTTGTAAGTGCGCAAAGGACTATTACCAAGTAGCTCCGTCATTGTTTGTACGAGCGAGCGATCTTCACTCACGCGAAAGGTATTGCGGGGCAGTCTACACATAGGGGATTTTAGGAAAAATAATTATTTTTTGGTAGTTTCCTTTCAAGACTCCACTTTAATACTAATTACAAAAAATTAACTGGTGTTCAGGTAATAATGTGGCATTTTTTGATTTTATAAAATTTTTGGTGAGGAAGGTCAATTGCATATTAATTTCATTTACGCCCTTCAGAAAAACGTAAATATTAAGGTGCTAATTTTCAAGCGATAGAGCATAAAATCATCTATAATGTGACTATCTTTTCAAGTGGAGGGAATATCCATACTTCGAGAAATGTATTTTATAAAAGAGACTATTTAAAACAATACGATAAATTGACAGCTCTATTACTCTTTAATTACACCAAGCGAAGACTTGAAATTCGGTTCAGATATTCTGTTTATCATAAAGTTTCACTGTAAAAAAAAATGGTAAACTTTTAAAGATGTGAGTTCAATTTTCACAATTTTTTTGCCGATTTCGTATGGAATGTCCCGTATACAAATAACGACTACCGACATTTTTCCCGAGTTAGCAAATTACACAGTAGTGTTTGAGATTACATTCTGAAGGTTCCATATTCAAACCCCAGTTTAAAACCAATATTTTTTTTCCCCTTGAAACCATGTGCAGTGTTTAATTGACTTGTGAATTGGGATGACAAGGGTAGGCCTTGTAATGCATAGGATCATCTGATTCCAGAGTTGAGACTATGTTCAATTTCTTTCTACATTCTTTCCTGCTTGTCATTAAAATTCATAGCTTTTGAACTCTACACTTTTTCCAAATTTTCTTCATTTGTTTCTACAAAATGTAGGTAAAATAAAATAAATCAATGGGTTTACTTAAGTGTGATATGTCTGCGCAACGGCTTTGGGAAGAAAATATAGTTAGAGGTTATTATTTTGTTTTATATAGACATTACGAGAAAGTTTATTTTTTTAATAAATTATGTTCCGGGAATTTAAAGCACATGTTTGAAATGCTTGTCATAGCCCTTTTCCTTCTCCAACATATTTCATCTCTTTTCGTTGCTGTAAAGTTCGACGCACAGCGGCCTATCTTTAGTGATCCCTGTTCTCCATGCTAATGTATGTTTTCTTTATCAAAAACCTTAGCTCCAAGATGTTTACATTATTTATCTTCTACTTTCATTTCCCTTTTGTAGCTTTCATTTTTATTAGGGTATGTCATGTCTTCATCCCATCTAAAGTAATCCCCTTTCCTGCTTTTGCTTCTTCTATTTCTGTTTGAGCTCTAGGGTGTTAGATAAATTATGTTTGTGTGTTTTATATCTACAATTGTTTTAACTTATAATGGTAATTTCAACTATTCTCAGGTTTTACAATGTCTTGATATCTTCCAATTACCATTTAAAGGTTATATAGCCAATCTCAGCCCATTTCTCTAAGGCCCTTTATTCCATTTTTTGACTAGGCTTAATCCTTGTGTCCATGCTAGTTTTGGTCTTCTTTTATTTTCCTTTTTATTTTTATTTTTTTATACATTTCATACATACATCTTCTTCTGTAATCTGTCTTCCATCTTACTTACTTACTCACTCACTGGCACTATCGAACCCGTAGGATCATGGCCGCGCGGACATAAGCTCTCCATATATCCCTATCCTGAGCCAATGCTTTCCAAACATTTCCTGTATAATCAACTTCACTCAAATCATAGTTAATGTTATTCTCCCACATTCTTGGTCTACCAACTGGGCGTTTTCCCTCCTGACTTTCCTACAAGAAGCTTCCATGCAAGTCTTTCATCCCCATACGTGCACATGTCCTGCCCATCGCAGTCTACGAGACTTAACTGTTCTTATTATATCTGGCTTCCTATAAAGACCATGTAGTTCATTGTTATGTAGTCTTCTCCATTCACCTGTTTGTTCATCTCTCTTTGGTCCAAAAAAATTCTAAGTACTTTATTCTCAAATACTTGTAATCTCCTTTCCTCCCTTAAAGTAAGAGTTCATGTTTCCCACCCGTAATATAACTGGTAGAATAATAGTTTTATATATTTTTCAATTTAACGTTTCTTGAAAGGAGTTGGGACATCAAGAGTTTCTGCAATGCATAATAGCACGCATTTCCAGAATTGAGCCTATGTTTAATTTCTTTGTGCATCTCATTCCTATTTGTGATTATTGTTCCTAGGTATTTGAATTCAGCCACTTCCTCAAAATTCCCCTCATTTGTCATTAGCTGTCCATTTCCATTATATAATGTATTTCTACGTGTGACCATATATTTAGTTTTATTGATATTTACTTCCAGTCCTAATTTCTTAGTGTTACTCAATAGCGTATGCGTGTTGTCCTTAGTATCTCCTCGCTATCGGCCAATAGTACTACATCATCAGCATAAACTAACAGCTTATTAATACCATTGAGTTGTAAGCCTTCTTCAGTCTCTAAAGATTTGATGGCATGGTCTAGTACAAAATTAAATAGTAGAGGAGATAGTGCATCTCCTTGCTTCAACCCATTCTGGATTTCTAAAGTGTCCGAAAACTGTTTGCCTACACGCACCCTACTCTTTGTGCCATTTAGACACATTCGTGTAAGTCTAACTAACTTTTTAGGAATTCCGAACTCCAGCAGGATACTATATAACTTCTCCCTCTTAATTGAATCATATGTTTTTTTGAAGTCTACGTATAGTTGATGTACAGTACCATTATATTCCCATTTAATTTCTAAAATCTGTCTTATACTAAAAATATGATCTGTTGTAGATCTGTTTCTTCTAAATGCACATTGATGATCTCCTAGAAATGTCATCAATATAGGGAGTAAGTCTGCTGACTAATATATTTGTTAGAATTTTGTAGGAAGTTAAAAGTAATGAGATGCCCCTGTAGTTGTTGCAATCAGTTTTGTCTCCTTTCTTATAAATTGGTACGATAATTGATTCTTTCCATTCTTCTGGAAGAGCTTCTTTTTCCCAAATCATACTAAGCAACCAGCGTATCTTGTCCATCAGTTTTCTCCCCTGATTTTATCAGTTTCTGCTGGGATCTCATCTGAACCTGATGCTTTATACATCTTCAATTTTTCAATCGCCATTTCAACCTCTAATGCATTTGGTTCTGCGACTAGCATTTCTGCTGTCTGTAAATTATCCTCCTCAATGTCCTGTTCTGTACGTACATTTAATAGCTCCTTTTAATTTATCCGAACATCATAATTGTGTCGTTTTTGATAGTTTATACAGTTAATCCTTCCACTTTCATATTTTCTCTTATAACATTTATAATTTTTTCTCTCCTTGAAATCCTTACCAGTCTTTTCCGAAAGTCCTTTTATGTCTAGTGAAATTTATCTTTTTTTTTTTTTTTTTTTTTTGCTTTCAAATATCATGTCTCTGAGTAATAATGATATTGCCTTTAACAATTGAATTATAAATGTTCGTTTTTGTTTTTGTATCACTTTAAACCTTACTTTTAACGATTTAGAAGTATAGTTTGAACCCGAAACTTCTGAATCCCTTACGAGTCTATAACTATTAATGTATGTACACCCTTCGACAAAAAAAAGAGTCATCTCATGAACGCACATTTCTTCTAAGTCATACTCGGCACAGCGCTGGGTTCAAAGTAGGAAACTAGTCATAATTGTGCAGTCCCTGAGCTATTGTGTTATGTGGCATGAACTAAAGACTCTTCTACGTGTCCCAATAGTTCAGCGGTTAAAGCACGCGGTCACTGTTTCTGTTAATGAAGGTCGCAGGTTCGCGTCTTCAATCACACAGTTTTTTTTCGTGATATTTGTATTAAAACGTTTTATAAATTAAATACATTTTATTTCCACATTTGAATTAATCTATACTTTTTAAGTTCATAATTTTTTTATACCATTGAGGTTATAACAATATTAAATTATATATTTTTACACACGTTATATTAGCTTGACCTGTATCTGTCTATGTAACGAACCTGTATCTATGTAACGGAATCTTTGAACACGATTTTTCATCCACTTAAAAACATTGGATCGACTTGAAACGTTGTATACTTGTAAACGACCCATGGAAATACAATAATTTCATAGCTTTTTTTTTTTAAATCCTGGCCAGAATCATCGGAAAATCAAAAAAAATAAAAACCTGTGTAATAGGTTGCGGACTTATCGGCTTTTTAGTCAATCGTTGTAAGAGCTCAGTTAGTAGAGCGGTGGACTGTAGTGCTATATAATTTCAGCAATCAATAGGTCGCTGGTTCAAATCCGGGCCGGAGGTTTTTTTAGAAAAAGTATTAAGCAATTAAATTTTCATGGGATTCCGGTTTATGGCAATCAATTAAACTAAATATTAAAAAAATAATTAATAGTTTAAAATCTGAAACAACACGCTTTATTAGATAACCAAACTAAAAAATAAAAAAACAAATAATAGTTTAAAAAACTTAAACAACACGCTTTATTAGAAAACCAAACAAAAAATAAAAAAATAATTTTAATTTCCAACACGCTTGGGGGAAAAAATTAAAGGGGTCAACAAAAAAATAATCTGTACACATCTAGAATAAAACTAGAATTATCTACAAAAAATAATTTTACCATCAAAAGCGTTGGGTGCTTTTTATGGTTTTTACGTTTTCTTCTTAGAGACTTTACTTTTACCAATATCTGTTTATTGTCAAATATAAGTATTAATTGATATAGAGCATCCCACGCTTTTGATATTAAAATTATTCTTTTGTAGATAACTCTAGCTTTTTTCTAGATGTGATGGAGATTATTTTTTTGTTGACCACTTTAATTTTATCCCAAGCGTTTTGGAAAATAAAATTATTTTTCATTTTTTAGTTCGGTTTTCTAATAAAGTGTGTTGTTTTAGTTTGTTTAAACTATTATTTATTTTTAACTTGTATACTACCGTCTTCCTCAACTATCTAAAATTTTCGTTGATTTCACTCTAGGCCTTTCGATGCATGCTTCATCTTCTGGAGTGTAGTAGTATTGTTGTAGTAGTATTGAATTAATTGTATGTCTAATAGAGGGTTTTGCTTATTAGGCACATTTTCGTTGAGAATGTTTGTATTCTTGGCCTTCTTGATAATTTTGATTTCTTGTAAAATGTTAATTTTGTGTCTGTTGTTTTCTATGTGTATAATTTACATTGTATTATCGATATTGTTGAAACTGTGGACGCTTTCTGAAATATGTTTAGCGAAATTTGATTTCATTGTTAAAGGAGAAGGCAAATCAAATTTCGCTGTTCACCAGGTTGAATCCAATCGAAAATGTATGGGCTAAATGAAAATAGAGATGAACTCTAATTGGCCTGCAGATGCACGAAAAACAAAAGATGGCTTATGGGCACAAATTCAAGACGCCTGGGATGCTCTAGCCGATCGTCCATGTGCCTGTAGATATCTGATTGCATCAATGTCCCACAGATTGAGGGCGGCAATAGATGCTGAGGATTCATACACCCGATATTGATTTTGTTTTTGTTAAAGTTTCATTTTAGAAGATATTATTTTCTTTCTTCATTTAATTATTAGAAGGTTTTCATTTATGTGTTTTGTGTGTGCATTAAAGCCATAAAAATCAAATATAAAATTAAATATGAAACTATATTACAGGCGAAATGCTATCCTAACATTCAGTAAAAAAAAAGAAAAAGTAGAACGGGAATCGAACCCGTGAGGTTACGAACGCAGATGTCGTGTGTTAAACCTCTCGACCACGGAAACACACAAAGGCTAGCTCTCTCTTTTATGTTACTTGAGTGTGCACTACGTTAACTAGCAAACACCACAGTGTACAATTACTGAAAACGTGTTAATGTGAACAAGGCTTCTGCGAGTGCTCACGAAGTTCCCCGATCGGTTGATAGAATCAAGAGATGACTCATTTTTTTTTGTCTAAGGGTGTACATAAAGAGTCATTAAAATATTTGGCCTCCGCTTTTACGTTAAATGGATCCTGAAGGAACAACCACATGTCACTCACAACATATACAAACAATTAAGCGTAACTAAATCAGATTGGTTAAGTAATAAAAAAAGTGATGGGGGATCAGAACCCGACTTGGACTATAAGAGCCATAGGAAGGAAGGACGGTCAGAAAATTTGGGGTACAACTTTATTGAAATTTTTTTAACATCCTATTGTATATTCATTAATTTACCATAGCCGGTACCAGTCGAAAAAGGGCGACGAGTAAGCTATAGTTTAAAAAAATTGTTCATTTGGCACCAAATGACTGTTCCTGATAAGGGCCCATTTCTAGGCTTATATAGTAGGTGAAGATCAACGGTTTGATGCTGCATGGAAAGTCAGTTACAACAGCGGAAAAGGCGGACGAATCTCTTTTCCTTATAAAATGAGAAGTGCTAACAAAAGCACGCTGCAGAAAACAGAAAGAAGATAATATGTTATGAACATAGATTGTGGCTCAGAATGCTCAGAATGACAGTAAAGCTGCGTTGTGTGTAACCACCACATTATATTTAAATTCCTTCGTTTTAGGATATTGTGTGAATAATGGATACTTGATTTTAATATTACTGATCTCAGACATATGGATTAAAGATTCGACAGGAGTATAGAAGAGGTTCTCCAGGCCGTCAGTTTACGAATGACTTTAACATTAAAATTTAGCACGAGAATATATGAAATTATTGGTAATAAATAATAGTTTTAAAAAACTAAAAGAACACGCTTTATTAGAAAACTAAAAAATGAAAAATAATTTTAATTTCCCATACGCTTGGGATAAAATAAAGTGGTCAACAAAAGAATCATCTCCAACACATATAGAATAAAATTAGAGTTATCAACAAAAAGAAAATAATTTTACCATCAAAAGCGTGGGGTGCTCTATATCAATTAATATATTTGATAATAAACAGATATTGATAAAAGTAAGCTCTCTAAGAAGAAAATGTAAAAATCATAAAAAGCACCCCACGCTTTTGATGGTAAAATTATTTTCTTTTTGTTGATAACTCTAATTTTATTCTATATGTGTTGGAGATGATTTTTTGTTGACCACTTTATTTTATCCCAAGCGTATTGGAAATTAAAATTATTTTTCATTTTTTAGTTTTCTAATAAAGCGTGTTCTTTTAGTTTTTTAAAACTATTATTTATTTTTTATTTTTTGGTTTTAATATTTTACAGAATAAGATAAAAATGTAAATATCCTTAAATTCGATACTATTGTAGTATGAGCTAAAAGTAATACTCTTCTATGAAAAAAAAAACCCCCAGCCGGATTTGAACCAGCGAAGTATGGATTACTGAAATGATATACCACTAAGAGTTCACTGCTCTACCAACTGAGCTCTTACAACGATTGACTAAAAACTCGACAAGTCCGCAACCTATTATACCAGTTTTCATTTTTTTGATTTTCGGATGATTCTGGCCAGGATTTTAGAAACAAAATATGAAATTATTGTATTGTCACGGGTCCTCTACACGTATACAAAGTTTCAAGTCGATCCAATGTTTCTAAGTGGGTGAAAATCGCGTTGAAAGATTCCGTTACATTGATACAAAAACACTTTTTTTTAAATTTTCTGATGATTATGGCCAGTATTTTAGAAAATAAATATGAAATTATTGTATTGTCACGGGTCCTCTACAAGTATACAAAGTTTCAAGTCGATCCAATGTTTCTAAGTGGGTGAAAATCGCGTTGAAAGATTCCGTTACATTGATACAAAAACACTTTTTTATTTTCTGATGATTATGGCCAGGATTTTAGAAAATAAATTTGAAATTATTGTATTGTCACGGGTCCTCTACAAGTATACAAAGTTTCAAGTCGATCCAATGTTTCTAAGTGGGTGAAAATCGCGCTGAAAGATTCCGTTACATTGATACAAAAACACTTTTTTTTATTTTCTGATGATTATGGCCAGGATTTTAGAAAATAAATATGAAATTATTGTATTGTCACGGGTCCTCTACAAGTATACAAAGTTTCAAGTCGATCCAATGATTTTAAGTGGGTGAAAATCGCGTTGAAAGATTCCGTTACATAGATAGATAGATATATAGATACAGGTCAAGCTAATATATAGCGTGTAAAATGGGACTGAATCCGGCATAAATAGGTCACGGAGACGGTTAGCTAAATAAATCGGAGAGAAGAAAACAAACCAACGAGATTTAGAGGAAATAAAAGAAGATAATTAATTACTATTCATTATTATCGGTGTAAAAATATCCTTTTTTGGCTATATGAGATTAGAACATAGAAGGACTTGGGTTATGAACGCCCATAAGACGACAACCTTATAACCTATAGATTCATTGTATTTTAGGACTCATCGCTCTTTGTTATGAATGAATGGAAATTGAATATATACTGCGGTGTTATAGTCTGTTATGGTGTTCCTGGTTTCTGCTCAGCAAATATTCACATACGACTCATATCACTATTTTCTGGGCTGTTTCCAGGGCCTCAAGGTGGGACATACAACCTTTCCTTTGGCTCTCTTCTGCCCTAAATTGTCACATAAGATCAGAATCGAGAAGAAAAACATGAACGTGCTGCCCTCTGAATCATTTTACAGTCACATATTTTAAACACCTATGATTTGCTAGATTTCCTAAACGAGATGAGATGAAGGGTGACATGAAATGAATGAATGAATGAATGAATGAAGACGAACTTACGTGCTAGGGGAGGGAAATGAAATGGAGAGTATGGTGAGATGAATTTGGGTAATGGGTGAACCCTGAGAAAAAACCCTAAAAATACCGGTATGGTCCACTACCAATGTCCGCCGGAAACTCACAGTATTCGAACCCGGGGTTCCAGTCGAGACAACCGCGCACGCTATCCATGCGTCTACTGATATGGCTTTTGGCTGTATACACGGTCACAATAGACTGTTTTTGAATGCAGAACTTTGGGGAAAATTAAGAGGAAGACAAAGGAAAATTATATCGGAATATACAACAGAACTAATAGGCTATAAGACTATCAAGAAATGAAATGGATAGCTGAAAGAAGAGATGAATGGTTTCAGTGACAAGATTTTTGCCTTTAGAATAAGAAGAATAAGATATTTATTACAAATCATGTGAAGTCGTCATATTAACAATAGAACCGAAGAGATCTAGGCACCGTGGTATTCGATGGAGTGTAGATAGTGTGTCTCTTACTGAAGTTAAAGGGTCCATTTATCATACAGGATAATGTAGAACTGAGAGAGTACTCCGATCGGGACGCTGCGTCATGTAACCTATGTCCAAAGTAAGAGATGAAGCCGAAATTCACAGAACAGACATGATAATTACCCATAAAGTATAGAAAACTCTAATTATTACCTTTTTAGATAATTAACAAAGAGCATAAAATTATCCTTTCACTGCTTTTTTTTACTATTCAAAATAAAAAAGGTAAAGTGATCCCACTACAGGCCTTAGAAGAACCTTGGGGTAGTAGGAGGTTAAGGCTCCCACTTTTGCTAGACAATCGGCATTTGATGTCAGCCGGGTTGTCGGCCTTTACCTTCAGAACAAGCGTCTGGTACTCATTTCCGTAAGAGGCACATAGTGCCGGCCAGAAGGTTCGGGTCAGTTTAAAAATCCTGATCCAACCGGGACTCGAACCCTCGACCTTCTGGCTATAGCATTTTGCCTTAACCACTATGCTACAGCGTGCCCTCATATTCAAAATAATATTTATTAATTTTTTAAAGACTAACTCACTGGCTCTATCGAACCATAGGTTCATGATCGCGTGGACATAATCTCTCCATACATCCCTATCCTGAGCTAATTTTTCCAATCATCCCCTGTATAATCTAATTTCCTGAAATCATGGATAATGTTATTCTCCCTCCTCATTCATGGTCTACCAACTGGGGTTTTCCTTTTGGTTTTCCTACGAGAAGCTTCCATGGACCTCTTTCATTTTCCATTCGTGCCACATGTTGTGACCATCGCAGTCTACGATTTTTTTAAAGACTATTTTACAATGTTTAACTTCTTCTTTAGATTACTTGATGTTTTAAATTTCAACTGCATTCTTAGCGCACTGTATTTGAAATAAAAAAAATAGAACACATTATATTTAAATTAGTAGGCCTATTAGGAAATACGTTAAAACCATAAAAAGAAGGAAAACAGTATAATTGCATATTTTAAGATAAAAATGAATATAAAATATTTTAATCTTCAAAATAATGTCTGCTCAATCTATATTTGTTAGCACCTGTCCAGCGATAAGATGAGCATTGTCAGCAGTTGATAACTTTTAGCCAATTCATATCTATTGCATTGCGCAAATTAATCTCTTTTTAAGCACAATAGCCTCTTGTCTCTAATAAGTTAGCTGAGTTTGCTGTTTCATATGTTTATTTTTATCAAACAACTACAGGACTACTGTACATTATCATCACAGAATTTTCTTTGAGTTTTTAATACTTTAATACCAGGGGTACTCGGGTAAATTAGGATATAGTTTTATTGAAACAATGCCTAAAATTTAGCATCTAATGTGCATTATTTGAAATTAATTTTTTAATTATGTATTAACATACCCTTACATTTGTAATCAAATCACCCAAGTTAAACTGTTACATTTTCTTTACAAGAAATCTGATTAGTGAATCTAGTGCATTTTTTCATACTGAATTCATATATGTAGTCAGACTTTTTCCATCAGGCACAATTTTTTTTTGTGACAGCTACTTTTTTAAAATTGATTTGAGCATTATCTTTGACCTGTCATAGGAACCTTTACCTTATATGTAGCGATTTTATTCAAGCTGTACTTAAGGAAATTATATGTAATGTCATGCTGAACCACCAAAAGACAAGACTGTGCACGTTCATGCGTGTTTTAACATGCCCAGACCCGTTAATCTGCATTGCACTGTGTCAGTATTGAGCTGACTGTGAGCACGAATATCACTAGTCAAAATATATTTCCTTCCTTTCTGTTTAGAAGTGTATTGCGTGTGTTGTGTTTTAGAGTTTTATTTTTTCATCATGCCACGAAAGTGTATAAATCATGCAGACTATTTAACTCATGCCCCAAATGGGAGTCAATGACCAATCACGTTTCAATGATTTCTGTATTACAACCAATCAGAGACGTGTTTCACGAAATAATTATCAACGTTAGGATTATCATATATTAAGCAAAGCTCCTCCTTTTAATATTCTGAACAGGTCTGACCGTTTATTTGCAGTGACTGAGCCTATAAACAATACGGCTACCAGATTGTATATAATAGTGCTTACATGTCAACATTTGTAGCAATTGATTATACCACCAAAAAAAGAAACCACTGTTTGCACTTTCTTAAATGTATACGACATCAAAAATGAATTAATATACAGATTGATGTGTTTCATTTTTTCTCCACTAGAGAGCATTCTTACAATATTGCGTTCCTTTGGCAATAAATAGTATGATCTGGTTGCAGTGATAAACAAAGAAGCAGTAGAAGCGTAGGCTACCTATCGGTTCTCATTAGTTTTCAAACATCACCGTTTACTTTAAATATAAAAATATTTTAAATAACTGTAGTTAAATAATGATTTGTGAGTAAACAGCTTTATTTTTATTCGTTAAATAGTCCATAACAAATGCCACTCTTGATTTCCAAATTCTCTAGATAAATTCACTCCTCACTTCGTGAGTCGTGAATTTATCGATAATTTGGAAATCACTCGTGGCATTACTTATGATAATTTCTGCTATATTTGTGGTGAGTTGGCCTTCAAGTCTCAGAGGCGAAAATTCACACCACTTGTGAAAGATGTTATGAACTTTACTTGGCTGTCAAGTGGGTGATTTTGGAAGAGCTGGGCCCCAAATATGCTGTGTTTTCGTGTGTTAGACTGTTGATTGGGTGGAAAATGGTACACATCACATGCCATTTGCAATTCCCATGATTTGGAGGGAACCGAAGGATCATCTAACTGATTGTTATTTTTGTTTAACAAATATTAAAGGAATCACATCTAAATCAAAATATAGAGTTAAGTATCCGAATTTGCCATCTGCAATGAGACCTCTTACACAATGAAGAGTTACCTGTACTAGTATATGCAGATATGACCTTAACTCATAACTCTGATTCTGATCTAGCTCAAATTGAAAATGATTCAGATGAAAATAAAAATGATCTTACATATGAAGGCAGTAGCTGTTCATCAGAACCATACTTTCCCAATCAACAAGACCTCAATGACCTGGTTCGGGATTTAAATCTGTCTAAACAGCAAGCTGAAGTTTTAACTTCCAGACTCAAAGGCTGGAATCTACTTCAAAAAGATGTAAGAATATGTAGTTATCGTAGCCGCCATAGCGCTTTCAAGACTGTTTCTCTGAAGAAAATGGTATTGTGTATTGCAATGATATGTGTTCTGTTATGGAAACTCTTGGGCATCAACATCAGCCAAATGAGTGGAATTAGTGAATCCTGAAAAATATTTACCTCCATTATATATTAAATTAGGAGTAATGAAAAATTTTGTCAAAGCTATGGATAAACTTTCTGATGCATTCTTGTACTTGAAATGGAAATTAGCCAAAGTCAGTGATGCTAAACTGAAAGAAGGAATTTTTATAGGGCCCCAAATACAGTCACTAATGGCTGATGAACATTCTGAAGGTCTGTTAAATCCTCTGGCTTTCAAAAATGTATGTTGTAATTTCCATGGAAAACATAAAGCAGAAAACTATCGTGACATAGTGGCTGATCTTCTATATTCTTATAAATCTATGGGATGCAACATGTCCTTAAAAATGCACTTTTTGGACTCTCACTTAGACATCTCCCCAGAAATTTTGGGGTTGTCTCTGATGAGGTACGGTGAGCGTTTCATCAGCAAACTTTCACAATGGAAAAAGGGGTACCAAGGCAAGTGGAGTTCTAATATGCTGGCTGACTACTGTTGGGCCAAGAAGAGAGATGTTCCAGATGCAAAATATGCCCGAAAATCACTACCACTTTCTAGGTAAGTCAGAATGAGTTAGAGTTAGATGGATTTTATTAAAAATTATAAAAAAATGTAAATGAATATACAGAAAACTCTTGCCTGATAGGAAAAAACTGAAATATTTAAATTTAGGATGAAAAACACTTGTAAAATCTCATATTTTTATTTTGTGAGAGAAAAAAGTTCATTTTTGTCGACCAGTATTATCATAGATTAAATATTAGCCTTGTTTCAACAATCCTATGCTCTAATTACCTCAGGTTCTCCCTGTACATTGGATTATTTATTTTGTAACTTTTTTAATTTGCACAGCAGACAGTATGTTTTTGTATTGTGTTGGTTATACTACATAACTCGTATTTTGACATTCACCGCCATTTTTAATTAATCCAGCATTAAATAAGTAATGTAAAACTGTTAAAATACTATGGTCATAATATTAATGAGAGTTACTGCATGTATATTTAATTTTTTGGCATTTCTTGCAAGTTAATATGCGTGTTACATGTTACATTGTAATAAAGAATAAAGTTTTATGGTATTATGTCCAAGTGTTTCTCATTAATTACAAGAGTATTATATTTTTAAGTGCAATACAAATTTTAAATAACTAAACGCAGAATTTTGTATAGGTACAGGTGGAAGACATTTCCAACATATTCTCTGAGAAATCTCCCACATTTACTCTGTAATAATTGAGAATCAACTGGTTACCTTTTACCTTTACTATAATTGAATCGGAAACTATAACACAATAAAGTTGTAAAAGTTTATTTGGATCGTCCTGCACTAATAACTAGAGCTGAAAAAAAGTAGGCCTATCGGTATCAGGGTAGTAACTAATTTCTATACACATTGTTTACAAAGTCCACCGCTGTGGTCTCGAGGTAGCGTGCTGCCTTGTCACGCAGCGGACCCGGGTTCGATCCCCGGTCGGGGCAGTTTTTCTGGGTGAGGTTTTTATCGGGGTTCTTCCTCACCTGTAAGACAAATGTCAGGAAAACTTTAAGTCCCCGAAATCATATTCCTATCACATCATCATCATTCTTCACCGGTGTGGAAAAGCAATGGGAAGCTACCACACCTACAATTCCTTAGTGAAGCTGCAAGCATAGCATGAAAGTGCTATGATTGCAGTGAAGGACCTGCCCTCGGGCAGAATTACTATGGATGGATGTTTACAAAATGCGTGTCTTTGTCGAGCGTCTCCACTGCCTGCTCGGAGTGGAGAGTTTGTATGTTCGATTCTCCTCAGCAGTAGATCTGTTTACGTGACGTAAGGTTGTTTCAAAATTCCGAAACAAAAATTGTGCGAAGATGAGTTCATTCTTACACAAAGCGAACTGAACTACAAGTCTGTCCCGAGTAGCGCGTGTCAGCGTGCAGTTTGTAAACACAGCGGTCTAAGTACGATGCAGCCTGGCTTGTAATCCATACTTTTTTTCAGCACTGCTAATAACACTACTTTTACGAGCTTGAAAAGCTTCAGACTTGGAACCCAAGACTTAAAATTCATCCCGGAGGCTTTGTCTCTTGTATTTTTTAATCCTAAAAAATCCAGCGACCTGGTTTGGTTTGAAATCGCGACCCTTGGAATTCCTAGACCACCGAGTCGGTGGGTCACAATTGGTATATAGGCTATTAATTCATTAACATTTTTTTACTTTGTTTGTATTTTTTTAATTGGAGCTGTTCTTCCGTTGTGTATATATTGTTTTATTAGTATTAATTTAAATTATCTTTAAATTCGTTGTATTATTTGATATTTTTATTATTGTCCAGTTTGACCAGCTAATTGTTTAGTAAAGTAAAGTAAAGTAATCCCACTACAGGCCTCGGGAGGCCCTTAGGGTAGTAGGAGGTTAAGCTCCCACTTTTTCTAGACAATCGGCACTTGATGTCAGCCGGGTTGTCAGCCCTGCGTGACGGCCGCTTTACCAAGAACAAGCGTCTGGTACTCATTTCCGTTAGAGGCTGAGTCGACCCCAGGGCCATAGTGCCGCCAGAAGGTTTTGGTCAGTTTAAAAATCCTGACCCCACCGGGACTTGAATCCTCGACCTCCCGACTTGTAGCGCAGTGCCTTAACCACTACGCTACGGTGTGCACCTAAATTGTTTAGTATTTAATATTAATTGATTTTTGTATTTTAATGTAACATATGGTTGTTCTGGTGAATAGAAGAGAGGCCACATGACATTAACTCCACCAGGCTAAATAAAAAAAATAAAAAAGCTGTAACGACTGAGAGATTCGAGATGCTAACCATTAATCAACTCTATACGGGCTGTACGATCGTCTACCTCTGTGGTTAAAATATGTGAATACGAGGCCAGCAGTTGGATGGTAGGCCAAAGGCCTTCTAGGCCTTTCGCGAGATGGAAAGGAGTTAAAAATGAAATAGCCTACAAATAAATATAAGTTAAAAAGCATCTATAAAGAAGCTAAATAAATAGTATATTACAATGCGAGGTTAGGAAGTGTGTTTTTACAGAAGCGAGGAAATTATTAAAACCGAACGACTACGAGGTTTTTAATTTCCGAGATTCTGTAAAACACTTCACAAACGTGCGTTGTGCATTATTTTTTTGTACGATGGTGTTTTCAAAATAATAAATAATAGTAAAATAATAACATCTTTGTTTGAAATATCTGCTTTCATTATAAACAACTGACTAACATTAACAGCCTGGCCAATGTTTGTACGGTAAATACCGAAAATAAATAATTTAGTTGAGACTACAGCAGGTCGTGACACCAATCAGGGATACAATGGCGGCAAATACGAATTTATTGTTTTATATTGTTTCAAATAAAGTCCAGTTCATTAAAAATGCAATTATTTGTTTCGTATAATGTATATTAACATTACATTTTGGATATATTTTTGTATATTACATTATATGTAGTATTACATAAAGGGCAGTGGTTTTACTTCCCACACTAGGTAGGTAATTTGCAATATTACAGTATAGTTAGTCCACCATGTGGTCTCGAGGTAGTGTGCTGCCTTGCCACGCAGCGGGCCCGGGTTCGATTCCCGGTTGGGACAGGCTCCTAGGTGAGTTTTTTTTTCGGGTTTTTTCCTCGTCTGTAAGGCAATTTCAGGAAGCTCAGGGTCCAGCGGTCCCCGAAAATCCGGCCATCATCATCATCATTCTTATCATTATGATAATCATTCTTCACCGGTGTGGAAAGCAACGGGAAGCTACCACACCTGTAATTCCCTAGTAAAGCTGCGAAGCATAACATGAAAATGCTTTGATTGCAGTGAAAGACCTGTCCTCGTGCAGAATTACTATGGATGGACAATATAGTTATTTATTTACATATATAGGTTGGCAACTCCGAAATTTAGTAAGTTGAACTTTCAATCATGGTCGCCATTGCTGTAAGTGCGACAGAACGCACTATCGTGCAAAAAAGTTTTTGAAGAAGACATTGCTGAATTGTTGTATGATTTACGGCTCTTTTTTTGTATCTCTAAATAGATTGGGCTTCTCTGCATGCGAACTCAGATCACGTCTGGTACGAGAGATGACATATTTTGTTGACACCTCGACTGAACGTGATTGGTATAACGTAAGTTCTGACATTTCCTCATTTGAATAAGATAACATTTAGAATTTGAATTTCACTCAAAGAAGAACTTGAAAACAAAAAGGCCTCTCTCTCCACCCTTATTTAATAACGCTAGCTAAACCAAGCTCTCCACCCTTTTCCGGAGTAATTTCAACTTTTCACTCTCCCCGTTAAGGCTAAGGTACTTCCGGGAATATTCCGGTTATTGCCTACTACTTATTCGACAGATCTCGCGTTTTGTATGAGGTTTTCTTTAACCATTTGTCTTCTTCCTCCGATGTTTTGTAATTTCCTGAAGAACTGAAAAACAGCATGAAGTGAAAAAAAAAAGTCTTTGTGTTAAGGAAGAGGAGGGAGATGTTCAAGTGAGAAGGGGTTGAGTGAATGAAAAAAGGAAACCGATATCGATTTCCTGTGTTGCAGGCATTTGTCTTGCTATGTGAGGCTGAGTGAGGCCTCGGCATGCGATAACATGACTTTTGTGCTCCATCCTGTCTCTTCGCATCGTTCTGTAGCGGACCCAACCATTGTCTGACAGATACTTCACTTCTAACGAAATGTCGCTATTGTGGTTATATCCATAATAAATATTATTTATTTAATCTTCATACATTGTTCTTACTATATATATATATATATATATATAGCTGCAACGCTTCTTTATTTATATGTTTTACATCTAAGCAGCTGCCCCACCTGATAGATATCATATATATAACATCTAAATAAAGAAGCGTTACAGCTATAAGTTATTATTATCTTTATATGCTTACTGTTATAGAAGCTAGGAGATGGCAGCTCGACCAATGTCCCACTGCCCCTCCTGATAGAGAATTATATATATATATATATATAATATATAAATAATTCGTGTCACGTTGTTTGTCCGCGATGGAATCCAAAAATACTGAACCGATTTTAATAAAATTTTGCACACTGTGTGCAGTTTGATCCAACTTGAGACTTAGGGTAGTTTATAACTAAATTTATAGTAGCATTATTTTTTATTGCAAATTATTTGTTTATTATTTAACAAAGAGTTATAATTGATCTGTGAGTTCCATACGATTCTAACAGATGGCGGTGTAAGGTAATTTGGTAAGGTAATTGGTTTATTATTTAACAAAGAGAGATCCAGAGGTCTGTGCTTTTTATTGCAATCCGCGAATTTCAATTGAATTAACAAATATTTATTATTTCATAATTAAGTGTGTTCAGTGTTTATTTTATTTCAATATTATTAATTTCGTATAATTATTACCACACGTGTAAGTATTAGTTTTAAGTAATCTGGCTGAAAGACAGCAACTTAATTAAACATTTTTAACGTATACCTTAGCCACAGCAACGCGTGGCCGGGACTTCTCGTATATATATTAGATATATATATTATATATAGAAAGAGCGTGACAGCTATAAGTTAATATTATCTTTATTGCATCTTTCTTGTTTATAGAAAATACGAATTGACAGCTCGGTCGATTGTCCCGCGCGCCACTCCTGATACTGTGAATCATATGAGATGATGCCGGTGCTTTGCTTGTCAACGTGTTGAATCTGCCGGGCATTTTTCTACCTTGAGACTTGAAAGTAATATATTTGGATGTCCCCTGGAAAACGTTACTGGCGTCTCGCAGGACACGTTATCTGATTGTGCTGCCATATACGACTCGATATCAAAGTCGTCTGTTGTATGAACCCCAACAAAAGGGGTACCGACTTCCGTTATGTTGAGGAATTTTCTCCTTGTTCCCGGGATGGGTCTTCCATATTTGTCCCTTGAAGAGTCAGATGCGTCTTCTGCGTAGTTTGTGTGACACCATAAAACGAAGTCTCAAAGAAATTAGAAAGGAGACCCTTTTAAAATCGTATAAAACAATGGCGGTTCCAAACACTGTTATATGGATTGAAACACTGGGTCTTACCAAAAACAGAAAACGAAGACTAGAAACGTTAGAAGTTATGTTTCGAGGAGTGTGGCTGGCTATACAGATAACAGATCGAAAACGAGATGAACAATATACGAGGAGAACTAAATATATTCAAACTATTAGATAGAATTTGCACAATAAGAGATAAATGGATGACGCAAATCCCAAACGAAGTTCTGAAACAGATTCTTCATTACAAACCACTAGGACAAAAAAAATTAGGAAGATCCAGTAAAATATAGGACAGATCACTTCTAGTATGAGATCGGAACAGACCTTAAGGTCCAATCCCTTAATGCTGCTGATATATATATATATATATATATATATATTATATATATGTTGAATGTTGTGTTTGTTTGTTTTGTTTGTTTGTTCGTACTTTATGCGCCGGCCATACCGTTGATCCGATTGTGGTGAGGCTTTTTGCAAAATGTTCAGGAGATTCTCGGGATGACATAGCTATAAGAGATTTGTGATACTCAACTCCTCCTACACACTTAAAAATCCTGAAAAATTATCTATTTTGACACTTAAATGGCTTACGCTGCCTAAATCATAACAAATAGGCCTACACAATATTTATGTACACAGAATTGAATATCCCAAAAAGCTCTACAAAAAAGTTCGCGATAGCACATGTTTATCTTTTACGGATAACTCACAATAACTATTTTTATCTTTCATTGATGCCAAGAAGATCGAGACAAGTACGTAGATTCCTGTGCAAAGCATAGGAGCACATGGCGGGTATTCTTTTAGGATAGCTCATTTATGCCAAGAATATCGAGATAAGTAGATTCCCGGGCAACACGGGTATCAGCATCGGTTAATCTTAAAATAATTACGATATACATTTATAATTATTTTTCATTTTACTTATTCAACTAATCATGAGAAGAACATTAACTTTGTCTTTCAGTTCATTTATACCAAGAAGATCGGGATGAGTAGTTCCCAGACAACGGCGGGTAAACAGCCCGGGTATCTAAAAATAATTACGATATAAATTTTTCCTTTTACTTATTCAACTAAACATAAAAGCACATTCATTTTAATTTATTTAGGCATAGCAGTGCACGCCGGGTATTAGCTAGTATATATAACTCATCAATGGCAAAACCAGATACGTCCAAAACTGGCACAAACATGATAGGTCGATATATTTGTTGTTCCCAGTGAACTTCTCTCCTTTTGGACTTATACTCCTACAAACAAAAATTGTGTATTATAGGTAATAGAATGAAGAATTGACTTATATTCTTATTACCATATGAAGCGGCATATAGAACAATACCCATTAAAATACAGGGCTTCCAATATAAAACCGGACACGCCTCTCCGGGGTTTCACCCGTCAGGCTGCGCTCTCCTCTTGTCCGCATTTTCACTCTGCCAGCCGCAGAGTGTCCGGGTTTTATACTGGAAACCCTATATATATATATATATATACACATGTCAAACAATTAGAGGAACACTATGAATAGCAAATATTTTTTTCATTGGATAAAGGTACAAACATGAAATTAATAAAGTACATTATTTGTGGTTATTTATTATTTATTGCCTCATGTCAGGTAAAAACAAATGAATAACGCTGACAATTAACTTTTCAAATAATTCCGCTATGTAAGCAATTGAATCTAGTTGCTTATTTTTCAAAGTTAAAACACTCGTTTATTAGAGTTTAGTATCGTGTATGGCGTCCACGACATTCGATGACAGTTTGGACCTTCGTGGCATGCTCCCAATAAGATTCTGGATTTCCTCTTGCGGGTATTCTCCCATTCCTCTTCAGAGCATCTCCAAGTTGCTGTAGCATTTGTTTAGCATGATGTCGGTTCCTGAACTTCCTGTCTAGAAGATCCCACAAGTGTTCAATGAGTTTGAGGTCTGGGCTGACCGCTGGCCACTCCATTACCTCAATTTCATTCCTCCTCAGGAAATCCCTGGTGACAGCCGCAAGAATGTGCCCTGGCATTAATCCTGCATAAACAGAAATCCGGGCCTACTCCATGGCAGCAGGTACTACATGCTCTTCCAGGACGTGCTCGATATACGGACAAGCATTCAGTCGTTCGGGGAGAACAAGTACAAGGTCCGTACGATTGTTGTACATAACTCCAGCCCCACATCATTATGGCACCTCCTCCGAATCTATCAATTTTCTGTACAGCCTCTTGCAGAAAATCTTTATCCTGGCCGTCCCCACAACCCTCAATCGACCATCACAAACGTGTAAGACGATACCTGGATTCGTCCGAGAAGAGCACAGACTCCCACTGGTTCAGGTTCCAATCACCATGGTTTTTCAACATAGTACGTCTTGCTGCCTTATATGCCCATTTGTTAAGCGTTGTTTTTTTAACGGGCCTTTTTGGACGAATATTTTCTTTCCTTAATATGTTCCTTATGGTTTGGTCTGAAACCCGATTCCGGAAGCCCTATGAGGTCATTCTGCAGGTCTTTGCAGTTTTTGTACGCTGTCGAAGAGCAGAGAGAACAACGTATCTATCATCCTGGGGGCTTGTTTTAAATTTTATGGCCCTGGCCAAGTCTTCTACAATACTGACCTGTCCTCTCTGTGCCTGTTACGTAACCTGGACACCACGAAGGAGAAGAAACCCCAAGCTCTCTAGCCACTTGTCGCAGAGATTGACCTTGTCGTAAAAGATGTAGAGCATGATACACTTCAACTCATTTAAATGCCTCAGTTGTTTTGAGACTTCAATAAACAAGGCAATAATCAACATTCGTCACTATACGCACATCAGGAAGCTACCAATTAGAAGTGGGCCAGTGCCTTCCAAAATTAAAAAAATTCTCCATATTTTGTTATTTGAGGTAATTCTCTGTATTTAGGCCATGGTATTTTTAAATTTGTATCCAATGATAAATTACTAATTCAATTTACATATTGTCCAACTTTCACTTTCAGCAATCACGCTTTCAAAAAAACAATTACTTATTCCTTTATTACAAGTGTTCCTCTAATTGTTTTGAGCAGTTGTATTAATGGAAAAAAAAATGACTTATCTGATTTTTTCAAGGATTTGAAGGAGACAAATATAATTATCTTGAAGAAAATTTCCGAGCTAGTAGGCATCCTTGAGCTTGAGGATCGCCAGACGCAGTCTCTGGCGAAACGTCGGGGAACTTCAGCCTCGAGACCCACGGCCTACAGCCGAGAAATCTTCTTCAGAATCACCAAGCAACTCCGGCAGGTGAAAGCCTAAGTTCAAATAACAATATAAATGTTGTGGCTGGAATGCCTGAGTGGCACAGTTAGGAGTTCGCTAACGTATAGAGTTAGTGGTCTCGGGTTCAAATCCGATCAGGCGTTTGAGTTTTCTTTTCATGGGGTCAATTTTATATTAAAAACTCCTTATTGGTGGCCTCCTATTATTCGCGTTTTCATTATGGTGGGTTAAAATTTGCGACAACATTTCCTGTATTCGCAATTAAAAAATTCTTTATTCGCTGATTTAGTAGGTAGGCTACCTATATTAGAAGGATCAGTATCCTTTATTAACGCATCGGCAACTTTTTTGACTGCAGGCACTTACCGAGGGATTTTTACAAAGAGCATTCCACACCAAATAGACAAATACTATCTTACGAAAAACAAACCCTTATTGTCACTAAGCCTAACGTTTTTGTTAAAAAAGCCACCCGGCGTATTCACGTGCGGGTAGATCCGTTATAAATGCCCGCTCTCTGCCCGAGCTCGGGTGTTTAATTGTTTCAACTTGTCATTCGTTGGAATAATTTTGATTGCAATGACATGTTCTCTCTTCTGCTTTGTTGCCATGTATAATGTCGAGTTTTAAAGGAAAAGAAATTAGTTCCGAACCGGAAAAAAGTAATTGTTCCCGCTTAAAGTAAAAATATAAAAAAAATGTTTGACCGTTTTAACGTGTTGGCGAGTCGTTTTGCATCTTATATCCACACTGTTTCAATGTAAATGAATCAACTGTAACGATTCATGAAGAAAAACAAGAGAAAATAAGGAATTCTAAATCGCTGAATTACATCTGAATATCAATCTGAATTAAGAGACTTTTGTAAAAAACATGCAAAACAAGAAAAAAAAAAATAAAAATAGTAACATTTTCAGCCCTTGCCTAAACGTGACGTAACACTTAAGATTTAATTGTTTCAAAATCTCTCAATAATTTCCTTGATTTTTTTACTTTTTATTTTATTTTGGACCTTGGAACGTATCACCCTCTTATACCCCATACAAATTACCTCTTCCATATTCGCGGAACATTTTCGGAACGTATCCCCCCGCGTCATAAGGAGCTTTTACTGTATATCGAGTTCGCTTAATAGGCCATAATCATACATTAAGAGTGGAATTATCATGACAGCTGATGAGCACTGGAATGGAATACACAGGATTGATTGGTTTGAAAAAAAAAGAGGGAAGACCACAAAGTATATGACGCAGCAGCACTGTAACAACAGAAATTTCAAGAAAAGGGAAACGTTGGAATGGAATCAGGAATTTGGCAAAAAATCGAGTTCGGTTGCACGTTTCACAAAGGATCTATGCTTCCAAGAGGCATGGCAAGAACTACTAAAACTACTTTCATGAAAGCTGAAATTTTAATTAAACATTTTGTATATCTAGCGGCCACAATATTTGTTTTCTTGCAACGAAACTTGGCATATACAATTTAATTATAATTACTAAAAGAAATACACATTATCAAAATCAGTAAAATCGAGCCATTAAGGATTGGGGGTTTACCTGGAACAAAAAAAATTGGAAAATAGCTTTAGCAGCAACCATTTATATTACTTCTGAAACGAAACGGACTTCATACGATTAATAATAAAAAAAACTCGACCGTAAATTCGACTTGCTAAGGAATTCGCTTTATTTTGCGCAGTTCTTGTGTGACTTGTTTATTTATTAAATATACGTAAATTATATATGTAAAACAAAGTAACACGGAAAGTAACATTATTTGAGTTGTGTGAATTGATTTGATGGACACGGAAAAAAAGTATGTGTCATATTCAACGCGTTACACAATTATATATGCTGTGTTTTATCTACTATGCTTTCACGCTACATTTTTTCTATTCCTTTTTATATTTATTATATAATACTTCCAAATGTTTAATAGGAAACTATTGGGGAAATGGCCTAAGGGTAGATGGAAGAGATATATAGCAACTCGGATAATTTCGTGATACTAAGTTTTTAGACTGAGTTATTATACCTTAATATTATGAACATTTCTGGTAAGAGTCTTAGGAATACTAAAGTTAGGGATATATATGAAATAAAGGATAATTATAATAAAGTAGGAAATGATTGGTGTGAAAAAGAAGCCGGACATCATAGATATTATAGAAAACTAAAGATTACAGTGGTACTGACCATGTCAGAAGAATGCCAGAGCAAAGATTGACTAAACTTATTATCGAATGGATCCCAATGGAAAGGAAGAAGAAAGGATGACTAAAGAAAACTTAGAGAGTGTACAAGCGGCTACGATTGACAGAGGATTGGAGGAAGATCAATGGAAGGAATGGCGTTTGGTTTTCGGAAGACGGCGGCAGCTGTCATGATACCGGATGATGATGAAGGATGTATGAAAATATATATATATATATATGTGTGTGTGTGGGTGTGTGTGTGCTGAGTTCTTGAATATGTATTTTATTACCAATATGACATGAATTATATATCTATTTTTTTCTGGAGGTTTGAAGAACTCTGGTAATTTCGTGATAGTATTAGAGTAAATTCATAACAAACATTTTCATCACTCTCCATGTTACATCCAATGCAATTGAAATCCCATTTAAAACACTTAACCCTTGACACTTTTCATGGAACCACAGATAAGATTTTCAACATTGTATCCATTCACCTTTAGTGTTATTTACTCAAAAATGTTCTTCAAACACAGACAATTATTAAATCTAACAACTGCTAACGTGAATGAAAACACTTCATCTACAAGCTAACATAAAATACACCCAAGGAACGTTTTTATCACAAATATGAAAACACAGCAAGAAAGTAGACTTTCTGCCATCTACGAGACAGAGAGAGAATTTGTTTTTCTTGCCAGTACAACTTCGTTACAAACGAAAGAAAAAAAATGTAACGAAATTATCCGTGCCACGAAATTAGCCAGTTTGCCCTATTCCTTTGGATCTTAGAGAATTGGATATCGGATATATGAATTGTTGGCTGAGGATGGGACTGGTGGAGGGATTTAGTGAAGGCGGTATTGAACCTATGGATTCCGTAAACCACAGAGTTAATTAGTTGTAGATTACACGAATTGTCGTTGATAATCTTGGAGTTCAGCAACTATCACATATTCGAGATTTGCGTGTTTGATTCCTACTAAGGCGATAGAATTTTCGGTGATTGTGATTGAATAGTGCCATTATTCTTCCGATATGCAGAGTAAGGTCGGCGGACTGGAAGCAATTCATCATATTTAAAATTGTAATCCCTCAATTGAAGCGCACGGATTTCTCAATTCTGTTAACAATTAAAAATAATCAACTACCTTTGCCAAAAGATATATCGAAATATATCTCTCTTGTATCGCCTCACATTTATGTCATATTTTAAGAAAGTTCGAATTTACACACATTAATTTTTCTTGTGAAATTGTGAATTCAAACTTTATTAAAGTATGCCATAAATTAATTGCGGTACAAGGATATCAGTTTCAACATATTATATGACAGAAGTAGGTGATTATTCTAACTCTAATCGAAGTTGAAAAATCTGTGATTTGAATTGAAGGGTTATGTACGTGATATTTTACCAGTCGATCACTTGCTTTTAGATTGCGCGTTCTCGGCACATAGAGGTGACACAAGGATCCTCAATTCTTATCTAACCGAAATCGGAGGATACACAATTTACCTGAGCTTCATTTACTAACTCACTGGGATTATTGAACTTGGAAATTTATTTCCACAAGTAAAAAAGCTAACCATATATCCCTATCCCGAGATGTTTTCCAATATTTCCCTGTATAATTCACTTCCCTTAAATCATGATTAATATTATCCTCCAATTTCATTCTTTTCCTGCCTACTGGGCACTTTCCTTCTGGTTTTTATACAAGAAGTTTCCATACGCGTCTATAATTCCCCATTCACGCCACATATCCTGTCCATCGCAGTCTATAGGACTCAATTGTTCTCTTATTACATCTAGTTTACATTAGGATAATGTAACTTACTAAGTTTCCTCCGTTCACCTGTCTGTTTGTCTCTCTCTTTTTGGCCCAAAAAAATTCAAAGAACTTTATTCTAAAATACTCCAAATATTTTCTGCTGCCGTAAAGTAAGATACCATGTTTCGCACCCATATAATTAAAAGAATAACCTTTTCATATATATATATATATATATATATATATATATATATATATATATATTTATTTAGAGAAGTTGGAATGGCAAGTGTTTTCTCTGAGCATAATAACATTCTTTTCCAGAGTTGACCTATGTTTAATCATCTCTGCACCTCATACATGTTTGTACTTATATTTCCTAGATATTCTGTCTCGTAGACTGCGATAGCCAGGGCACATGGCATGAGGGGCATGGAAGCTTATTGTAGGAAAATCATAGGGAAAACGCCCAGTAGGCAGGCCAATAATGAGGTGGAAGAATTAAATTAACTTGTATTTGAGGTAATTAATTATACAGGGGATGATTGGAAGACATTAGCTCAGGATAGGGTGTATGGAGAGCTTATATCCGCGCGGCCATGAACCTATAGGTTCGATAGTGTCAATGGGTTAGTCAAATAGGCATTTTAATTCTGCCACTTCTTCCAAATTTCCCTCATTTTTATCAACTCTCCATATCCATCATATAATGTATTTATACGTGTGACCATATATCTAATTTTATTGATATTTAATTCCAGTCCCTGTTTCTTGGCGTTATTTAATAGAGACCCTCATTTTCTCTAATGAAGACTTTTAGCATTCCCTCGCTAATAGTACTTCATAATCAGCACATAACAGCTGGTTATTGTCACCCTAACTTAACTTGGCAAAAAAAAGTAGAAAGAGACAGCTGTACTCCACCTCTCTCGCTCGTACCAGTGTTATTGGAATTTCTTCACCAGATGTTAATAGAGCAAGGAGGAAGAGGAAAAGTCATAGGAATATTTCGAAAACTGACAATTTATTCTCTAAAGATATGCTATAAAATGAATAACAGAGGAGATAGTGTATTTCCTTGCTTTAAGTCATTGTGAATTTAAAAAAAAATGTCAAACTATTTTCCAAAAGAAATACTTGGTATTTATTTCTTTGATGGGAGAGTGTGACCCACTAGTATCTCCACTTTTCGGCTGTGCGGGTTCGAAACTGTATGTAGTGTAATGATTTTCGCTTGATTCAACAAATTACATGATAATGCACGTGTGTTTAAGAGCCATCCATTGAACGTTTCGTGCTTTTGTTCCGCATTCAGCACACAAA
>JASPKZ010001365.1:0-32500 GCA_030220185.1 Diploptera punctata | reverse complement strand
CCTGGTTTATTTCTATGTTTTGTCTACTAATATTAATCTCCGCAGTCTATTTTTTAAAATTTGTTTCTATATTATAAAACTCTGAATGGCTATTATAAAGGGGTTGAGGGAAAATTCCTTTCATTTATTTAATAATTCTATTTAAAACTAGGAATAATAATTTTTATAAAACGAGTGGAATTATATTAAGCTGATATTTAGAAAAACATTAAAAACTCTCTTAGCATGAATGTTTATATAAATAAATAAAATAAATAAATAAATAAATAAAATAAATAAAATATATATGATATAGAGTTATAATTAAAACCTTTTTGACATTGAGCAATGCAAGCTTAATATAACAGATAAGAAAAATAAATGCCTGGACGAGATTTGAACCCGGACCTCTGAGTTGATATCTCAGCGCGCTACCACTTCGGTACCAGGCGAATCCAGAACAAACATATATATATATATATATAATTCTTCTGTACGTGTGTTTGTCACTGAACTCCTAAACGACTGGATCAATTTTTATGATTTTTGTTTTTGTGTATGCCCGATTGGGTCCTCGATGGTTAGGATCCACAATTGGGCCCTCCAAAAACCATTAATGTAGGAGTGCAGCTAAAGTGATCACCTTTAAAAATCACCTAGAGGGTCACATTTTTCGATGTTTCACAACGTACTCAGTATATCGTATTAAAGTAAACCGGGTAGGTTTTCGTCCAAAAATGAGGAGCAATCCACCTTTCAAGTGGTGGTTTACTTGAAACTCGAAATTAAAAAAAATATCTAAACG
The DNA here is from genome assembly GCA_030220185.1 of Diploptera punctata. Lineage (NCBI taxonomy): Eukaryota > Metazoa > Arthropoda > Insecta > Blattodea > Blaberidae > Diploptera > Diploptera punctata. Next base: position 31,716 of record JASPKZ010001365.1, on the reverse strand, counting down.
ACTGGACCGATTTTGTTGAAATTTTTGTGTGTGTTAGAGATAGGTCCATGTATGATTTTGATTCAAAATTGGATTCGATAGGTGGCGCTGCGATCGGGTAACAGAATTTTTTTTTTATGTCAGATGTGTAGTCAACTGTATTACCGACATATTGCGCACGACAACAAAGTGACATCATAATGCACGCTTCTTGAGTCATAACAGATGACAGTGAGGAGTTTTTCTAGCGAACTTATTAATTGGTGAATTTTTTGGTAAAAAAGTTACATATTTTCATCGTCCGGCCATGAAACGAGAATTGAATGTTCGGGCAAGACAGCGTCTGCCGCATTCGCTAATAAATTAGATACGTATTTTTTTTCTTCAGACTGCTTCATTTTGTTACTCAAATAAAAACACACACTGAATAATCTGATACTAAAATAGATAAAAAATGCGAATCATTAAGGTATTTAGTTTCTAATATTATAGACAGTAAAATACAATTTATATTTTGAAAGAATACCATTAAAATAGCAGAATTTACAATTTACTCAATATTAAGACTCGAAAGTTCACTTTCTTCAACAATGCATCAAACCTAATTAAGTATAAAATAAATGCTAAAAAAATTACTTTTCGACATTTTTTGTGTTAGCAATGAAATGTAGTAATTGAAGATACAGATATTGATTTTTGACAGTTGGCCGAAAAAAATAGCAAAGGTCAAGGCAACAATTATAAGCATGTTCGAGATGCTTAAAATTTTCTTTTGTTCGATTTTACAGGTTCTGGAGGAGATGAGTAGCTCCGTGGGGGACCCTCCGTTTGGCCGCCAAAGCAAGCAGAAGGTAAGTCTATTTAATACATAAACGGAGTATTAGTGTAGCAAATAAATGCGTTCCTTCGGCGGTGGTTTATACTTAGAGTGGATCCCTTTACAAAGTATTGGTAACGTGCCTAAATTTTACATGGAATGAAATGGAGGGATTTATATCCGGTAGCGTGGACTTAATTAAATATTATGGGGTTGATCTGCGTTTTAGCTAGGTTTAGGATATGAGGTAATCCCATAACCTAAGGAGCGGCCATGACTGACTGGTTTCCTTAAGATTGGATCAAATTTCTTAACTACAAGGTAGCAAATATTAAATACAGTGTTTAAACATTTTATTAAACATAGAATAGAATTTATAAGAATACAAATTAATTCTACGATATTCTTAGTCAGCTAATTATCAGATAAATGCAACATTTTTCTATACCATTTCAAGGAACAATATTAAAAGTGCCAGACTAATACACAGAGAGAATATATATATATATATTATATATATATATATATTTTTAAATTAGATTGATATACTACTAAGTGAATCGGCATTTACTTTGGACATGAATCATGAGTTTTGGTTTAGACAATCTTAAAGCAATATTATTTCTTGACTCTATGATATATATTACTTTCTAAGTTCATGTATTTAATTTGAATATTTGCAACTTAGTATTTTTTAAAAGAACTGATTTGTTAATATCTTCTTTTACATACAGATAATTTGAATTTATTTTTTTATTAACTTAGTATAAATCTTTAAGTCCTTTTTGAAATAATTATTAAAAAATTGAGATTAGTTAAAATAAAATATTTATCTTCCTTTCTTGCTTTAAATGGTTTATAATTTAGAAACCCTGGAAGGTTATCTTAAAACATAAACTTTACTCACCCTGAGTTCGTAGCCATCTCAGGTCGAAAATCAGGTTCTCGCAATGCAAGTTCCATTTTTAGGAACCCACACATTCTCTCTCCACTACAATCTAAACGACTCCTTATATTCTCTCCAGTGTTGACATCTGTGAACTGTTTTATTGGCAATATTCATTTCCCACTATTTGGAAAGGAATTCGCTTTCACGTTCTACGTATGTGTGTCAATAAAAAAAAAACAACTCCAATATACAAATCTATATGATAAGTAGCCTATAGGCCTATGTCCTGATTGAATTTAATACATCTCTCTTTTATTATTCATAGGGTAATTAAAATAATGAAAGATTCTGTTAATGAGATTTATTCATTAATTTATTTTTTGTGTATTAAATTAGAGCCCATTCTATAACACCTCATTAAGTTAAGCCCTTTTTAGGCAAATCCTTTTAATGTCAACTCACCAAGTTAAGCCCTTTTTAAAACAATTAGTAGATCTAATGTATTATAGTCTTAATAAAAGTCAGTCACAAATTCTCCGTGTTCACATGCCAGAAATATTTAACAAAATGGTTTTGTATTCAATTAATTTATATAATATAAAAATTTGTATGAAATATCATTATGATAATCTAAAGAGACCAAATTAAAAAGTATGCGGTTTCAGTATTTTTCGCACACTTAAATAGAGTCGTCTTTATTAGCCTACATGTGGAATACAGACGTGAAGTTTTGCCCATTATTTTCTTACACTATATATTGATATTTAATTTTTATGCGAACACTTTTTTTAGTTGTCAATAAAATTACAAAGCTGTAAGATAAAAAAGCAAGTTACCAGGTTTTAGAATCAACATTTCTTTACTGATTTTCCTTCTTTTTCTTCCCCATTTTGCTAGGCATCTTGTTGAAATGCATGGTAGGGAAGATTCTCTGCGGAACAATATGGTGAGTCTTTGAAACCGGCTGTGTTTTTCGCCCCTATATCCATTAGATTTAAATAGAAACTGTTGATATCCTAGGGGAGACGGCTAGGAGGGATTGTCCAGTTCACTTGCAACAAATTGAGCGATTACTTATCTAAACACAGGAACATCTTTACTTAAATTCCCCAATTTCTCGATTGTTCTAAAAACTTCACATCAAAATTTAAATAAGCATTTAAAATAAAATTTTACATTTAACATAATAATTTTCTAAACAGTTTAGTAGAACATTATTTTGATTGAAAATTTATGTTTACACGATACTAAATAGTGAGTGATATCGTATGATTTGTGTCTCAGATGTTTACGTTTGAATCTCGTTTGCAAGAAAACCGGGTCAAACTCCGATTTGCCAAACTATTAAAGTTTCTTCTGCGGTTTAATTCAAACTGTGGGTGCAGTTTCATTATTACGAACAATTTCATTACTGCATGTGACTTCAGATTACATTAACATTACATTTTATTCTATTTCATCTGTAGTTTTATTTCATTTATATGTTTCTATCTCGTACTTTTTACTTTTTATTATTTAAATTTAGAGTCACCACCGCTGTGGTCTCGAGGTAGCGTGCTGCCCTGTCACGCAGCGGGCCCGGGTTCGATCCCCGGTCGGGGCAGTTTTCCTGGGTGAGGTTTTTTAATCGGGGTTTTTCTTACCTGTAAGACAAATGTCAGGAAAAACATTAAGGCCCAAAAACGGTCCCCGAAATTATATGGCCATCATCACCATCTTCATCCTTATCATCATCATCCTTCAATCCTTCACCGGTGTGGAAAGCAACGGGAAGCTACCACAAACTACAATTCCCTAGTAAAACTGCAAGCATAGCATGAAAATGCTATGATTGCAGTGAAGGACCTGCCCTCGGGCAGAATTACTAGGGTGGATTTAAATTTAGATTAAATCAATATATATATATATATATATATATATATATATACATTTATTGTATATAATGAATTTTTTAGATATACTATGCAATAATGTATTTATTGTAACTTAGTTATAAGACTAATAACTGTAAGTTATATATAACCTGTTGAGTGGTAGATAAGACTTTAAAGCCTTTACTCTGCGAGATAAAATAAATATTTAGGCCATGTGGCCTGTTATGGTCTCAAAGGTGAATTTTCCATCCAGCCCTTTTTTGGACGTCCCGGCGATCTTTTGCCTTGTGGCAGTAACGAAGTTTGGCTTTTGGAATTCTATGATATGGCATTCGTTGAAGATGGGCTTTCCAGATGTTCTGGTAGTTTTGTATATGGTGAAGAATGGGTTCTACAACAAATCTTCCATAATTTCCTCATTTCTTTTTTTTTTTGTCCCACTTTGTATAGCCTGCTGTACAGCGCATAAATCGCATCTCATTTGCTGTTATTCGGCTTTAATCTCTTCTTCGTATTTCCATGCTTCACTATTTTTTTTTTCATTATTAATTAAAAAGGTTTGGTTAATAAAAGAGATTTGTAGAGAATTTATAATTAGAATAATTGCAAGGGTTAAAAGTGAATAGATACTAAATAGATTAATCACCATATCTTAATACTGGTCTTGTGAGAACCTTATAAAGCCGTAATCTTGTTATTTTGCACTAAAAATGGCTTAATAATAATATAATATAATAATAATAATAATAATAATAATAATAACAATAATAATAATAATAATAATAATAATAATAATAATAATAATGATAATGATAATAGTAATAAAAATAGAATAATAATAAGATTGATAATGATAATGCTAATGATAATGACCATCCTCATGATTTTGTGATGAGAGCTTCTGAATATAATTCTTGAGGTTGCGGGTTCGATTCCTGTTTAGACTATAGTCGTTTTTCCTTGAAGAGAATTATTCTTATGGTTGCACATGGTCTGGAATTTAAGTTTAAGGACTCTCTTAGGTGCTTCGTTATCTTTTATCATTCATTATGATCATCAGGGTATCGTACTCCGCCTTTCAGACGCCCCAATTTCACGAGTGTGTTAGAATTGCGCCAATGCCAGGAGAGAATGCCAAAAATGTCGTAAGTTAACCTGCTGAGATTGGACAAAAAATAATCTTTTTCCTAAACGAAATGCATCCTTTAAAGTTTTCTATTTCACTTGCCATGGAGCAAATTATAGATATATTAACAATGCTGGGTAGGTGGTTTAAAAAGAGATATCTCTATTCTAGTTGTAACCCTTTAACCACTAAGAATCCTAGAATTATGAGTTGCCACGAAATACACTATGAAATATATTCATCACTATTAACGATATGAAATTTGATTCTACCCTATAATACCTTTTCTTTTTGTGGCGCAGAAAAATATTAGTATTTCTAGATAAATAACTAATTTTCACAATATTGATATGTAGCTATCTATGTTACATTGCCATCCGATAATTATGTATAAGATATATTTAAAATTTATCGGTCTCGAAGTCTAGTGGTTTTAGTTCCTTGCCTAGACTATATTCCCGAGGGTCCCAGGTTTAAACTTCGCCGGACCGATTGATTTTTATAAGATTAAAAAAATCCAAGGGAAACGTCACAGCCGGGAGGGACTTTAAGCCGGAGTCACGAGTCTTAAGATCGGAAGATTTTCGGGTTTATAAAAGAACCTCAAGCCTAAATTAGTAGACCTGAGCAAAATTTAACAGGCCTTCCCCAACCAAAAAACACCGTAGTTACGTGCTAGATATCTCAATGAGGTGATGTGCTGTCACTCACTGACATCTGTAGGAAAATAAGCATAAATATAAATAAACTTGATCAAGAAACTCCCGTCAGAAAGCAGCCATGTTCCCATGCAAGACATAGGGTCTTGCTGTGGTGTCGAGGTAGCGTGCTGCCTTGTCACGCAGCGGCCACTGGTTCGATTTCCGGTCGGGACAAGCTTCCTGGGTGAGGATTTTCGGGGGTTTTCTCACCTGTAAGACAAATGTCAGGAAGCTTTGAGGTCCAAATGGTCCCCGAATATGATCTGACCATCATTATTATCATCCTTATCATCCAAAGCGTGGAAAGCAACTGCAAGTTATCACACCTAGTAAAGCTGCAAAGCATAGCATGAAAATGTTATGAATACAGTGAAGGATTTGCTCTAGGGCAGAACACTGTAAATAATTAAACTATAAAATATAAAAAAGGAATACAAATAAATTTACAATTATATTATATTGGTATTTAGAGTGCACTTAAATTATATACAGTTACTTATAAACGATTTAAGATAGGGAATCCAGGGTCATACACAAAAAATCTGAGTAATTAATTATTAAAAACTCATAATCGGATTTTAAATAAAATAGGGCTATAATATGGAGTAAGATACTTTAAGACTTGAATTAGATCCATAATGGATGAAACACAACAATTTAATTGGAATCTAATAAGCTATATTTATATTTTGAAAATTTATGATTTGAAGTCCTCCGCTGTGGTCTTCGGATAATGTCTCGAATACACACAGGCCCGGATCCCCAATCACTCCGAAACTCGTCCTGGGGCCCATTGTATACGAGGCAGTGGTGGACGCATTGTTAAAGTATCTTTGAAGACGAGATACATATATTTGGAAAATGTAACGATTTAGAATTTTGGAGGCATCAGTTATTACCGGAAAGATTTCTAAATTCAAATCGTGAAAGATTGGATGCTACGAGTTAATGATAAATCCAGAAAATTGGATAGACTTGGGTAAATTTTCTGGACAAAACGCGAAAATAAGAACAACACTCATTCATGAATAAATACATGTTATCAAAATGCAATACCATTAATTCTTAATAATTCTACATAACTTAATTAATGTATAATGCTATTGTATTATTATGTAATTGTAATATTATTGTTTTCTTTATGTAATTGTAATATTACTGTTTTCTGTTTGTTTTCTCTATACTATTACCAAATATTAATTTATTGTAACGGACTGCCAACAGCACGTACGGCTTATTGCCCATGCGACCCATATTTATAAATAACATTGTATATATATTACTTTTAGTCTAATAAAATCCTATTACTACTAGTACTACTTTAATTATATATAAAACAATGGCTGTTCCTTTGTTGTTGTATGGTAGTGAAAATTGGATAATGAAATCAAGGGATAAAAGCAGAATACAGACTGCGGAAATGCTGTTTTTACGTAATGTGAAAGGATGCACAAGAACGGATAGAATAAGGAATGAAACTATACGAGAAGAAAAATATTAATATATATATATATAAAATTGAAGATAAAATCAGCGAAAATAATAAGAAATCGACAGAACACTTAATGAGAATGAACAACGAAAGAATACCAAAAAGAACCCTCCTGTATAATCCCAGAGGAACAAGAGATGTTGGCCGACCACGCAGAAGATGGACTCCACTTTTAACTTCGCCGGAACAGGCTGCATAGCCTAAACCTTGTAGTAGAAGAAGAAGACTACTTTAATTAGATAGCGCCTGGCTTAGAATGTTGTATGTGATACTTCATTCCTTCAAGGAGTTAAGTGATTTGTGTTTTTTTATTAATAGCTTCTGATTAGTGTGGAGATTCCATGGTGGTTTTATTTTGTTGTGTGCTGTGTTCTGTACGTTTGCAACTTTATTTTGAGAACACACATGTGAACAGGTAGTGTATAAGCATTTGGAGTTGTCCTGTTGAACTGTAAGACGCGAGAAAACGATTCTCATGAATCACTTCCAATTCTTCTTGAGGTTTTCTCTTCTCCCCTGTCTGGCACTCTTTCTTTTCTCTCCGTTCTCTTGGGGCGATATTCAAATTTTCAGAACGTTTGGAATGAATCATGTTGACTGGAATCTTCTTCCTTCTTCTCACCTTATTGTCAGTTCGCTTTTATTCTCATTTTCTGCTCCAGGGAAATAGATGGCGCCTGGCAACAAGCGGCGGAGTGAATCTGATGCGCAGATTTACGGACATAAGGGAATCAACATCCATTCAGAATAAAATTATAACCAAGTATTCAAAATTTTAAGCATAAAACAATCTGAGTAAAATTAAATCATACAATTTAAAAATTAAACTATAAAATTAAAAGTTGTCAATATTGATGATTTTCGAGTAACTCTTTCCTTTTTGGACTTCATGTTCGCGGGTTTCATTTGTCGAGTGAGGATGCGCAAATTAAAAATTGATTACTTTAGTGTCGTCTATCCGCGTAGAGCAGAACCCGAAGTATGAAGAGTACAGTGGGTGTCACTGGAACACACAGTCAGTTTGAATAATATGTCTCTTATGTCTTCGGCGATGGTCCTTACATCTGGCAAACCACTGGCTACAGGAAGACTTTCTATTATGTTAACGTATTTTACTAGGATACATACTACATAGTGGAACTCGAGTTTGCAGCCATGGAGGGAGGAGTCCACTGGCCGCCGCCCCTGTAGTAGTGGACAAGGAAGCAACCGTACAAAGCAATCACACGCTACACCTTCACAATCACACGCGGACGCGGACGCGACGCGCGCGCGCAGCAAGCAACACAATTACTCTCATATTACGTATCATCAAAACAATTATCATTAATTTAAGTATTATGTATATTTATTTTATGTATCACTAACACACAAACACACACACAACACATTTTACTTATGTAACATCTACACTTCACTTACCCGAAATCTGTATGTGTTATGCTTATTTATTTAATATAGATTAGATAGTAGTTAGGGACATAGATCAGACCCGTGGATAAGGACATTATGCCCGAGGTAACTCGGGGGGTGATGGTGGGGCTCTAAATAAAAAATAATAAAATAGTACATAGTGATATGCTCAGGGCTCTGAGACACTATGGGGTCTACAAGTGTTAAAAGCAATAAATTGAAAATAAATAACATTTTTGGTTAGACTCCTCAACTGTTTAAACGATACATTGTAGGCCTTTCGGGATTGGTACCATTCTCAGAATATTAAAATATTTAAATGCAAGTGAGAACTGGACTCTTGACCTAATGTTGCGGTGGTCCATTACTAGTGTTTCTAAAGTAAAGTAAAGTGATTCCACGACAGGCCTCAGGAGGTCCTTAGGGTAGTAGGAGATTAAGGCTCCCACTTTTCTAGACAATCGGCACTTGATGTCAGCCGGGTTGTCAGCCCTGCGTGACGGCCGCCTTTACCCGCAGAACATTAGAGGCTTAGTCGACCCCAGGACCATAGTGCCGCCAGAGGGTTTGAGTCAGTTAAAAAAATCCTTACCTTCACGGGGCTCGAACCCTCGACCTTCCGGCTTGTAGCGCAGTGCCTTAACCACTACGCTACGGCGTGTCCCCACTAGTGTTTTACCAGTCGTTTTTCCCTCAACTGCGGAGGGTATCTTCAGTGGCGAGTACTTCTAGGTAGCGTTCTATGGTCGGAGGCTCGACTATATCACAGTCTAAATTCTGTGTATATGCAATTACCAAGAAACATTAAATAATACATGAACGATAAGTGGATTAGTACACAATTCTCGATCATTTTAACTAGTTCATTGGTGGAAAAAAACTATATTCTTTGATATTAGATGTCTCTCTCTCTATCTCCTTCTGTCTTCCATTCCTCTCTTTGTCTTTTATCCCATTTTATATTCTATATTTATCTCAATTTTACTATCCCATGCAATCCAAACTACTTCACTACATGTTATAAATTACATTATTACTTACTTTGGATTCCGGCGAAATTCGAACCTTGGACCTTCGATCTATAGCACCATGCCTTAACGATCTTGGCTAATTGGCCACGTTGAGAAAGTAATGTTTTATTTTCCTTATTTGTTATTATCTAGATTTCACAGAATGGATTAATGTAATATTAGTGTGAGTTATGTTATATACATTTTAAATTTAAGTTCGATGTTTATACGTGTGAAGAAAAACTGAAATATTTTAAATAGCCTATATCTGCGATATTAAAACCTAACCAAAATGCGATCTTACTAATAACTAACTCAACAAAAAACAACTAAGGCTAGTGTGAATTTATTTTTGATTAGTGTGAAATTATTTTATTACCTCTTAAATTGAAGACAGATGTGTTTAAGTATTATATAACTCAAATATTATTCGTTCGATATCGGAAATGGAATGATGTGTATTTACTACTAATATATAGTCCAAAATTAGAATATGTTCGCGGTCTGAAAACCTGCAGAAGGAGGAATTCGCCTCCCTCAACCCCCCAAACTGCGTAGTAATAAACAATAACAATGGTGTAAATATTAGGCAAAATATAATAAACTAGTTCGCCGCCATATTGGAAATGAATGTGACCAACAATAGTTCGTTTTATGGATATTAAACATCTTTCACTAGTTCAAATGAACAGATTCTTATATCGTTCATACAATGTTTCTTGGTAATTACCCAATGTTTGTGTCCGAATTATGTAACGAATTTAATAATTGTTAATTAATAGAAATATCTACTTAATTATAATAAGAAAGTGGAGTCAACACGATTGAATTTCTCTTAGCGTAGCAGGAGACGTTCACAGACTCTTACGAAATATCTATGCGGATCAAGCAGTGGAAGGAGTACTGTCAGTCGTTGGTTTAGCAAAATGTCAGCGGCGAATGAGGTAATGCAAGACTCTCTGATCCCCCTGATATCCAATCACAGCTCCCTGTTTTGTACGCATTTAACGAGCAGTTGCCATTTTAAAACTAAAGTACATTACACCTATCTGTCGGAAAACAATGAAACTTCGTGACGTTAAAAAGGAAGGATTGAAGATACGTTCAATAATGTTTCGTTCAATCGAGGGAGGCAATCGAGAACTAAAATATGTGCATTATTTATTGAACGTCTTACGTATTTATTTGAATAAGAATTCGGATGATACATTTACTTAGCCACCATTTTTCAGGGTATAGATTCTGCAACCGTACAGAACCTGCATATTATTTTGTGACAGATAGTACTTCTTTCCTAATACAGTACAATATTATTACAACTGCTTTGTATTCGTCGTCCGTTACTTTTTCGACAGGTGGCGCTTTTTGCTTCGCAGTCTGCCTTGCTAAGGAGCACGAAAGATGCTTTCAGTGACGTTACAGAGCATTCAGTTGGAAATGACAGGTCTAGTCTATTTAAACCTAACAGTGTACATAAAATCTCACTTGGGCTGCTTGCAGTCGGGGTTTGTACTTCAAGAATAAAATCAATTTTCGCTGCTGAATTTTAAAGCCGCTTTTGGTGTTACATTACGTATTCGTAATTTTGCATTTATTAACATTTTGTTTCCATTGCGAGATTTAATAACACCATTCATTTTGTTATATTTTTGTATTTTTTTTGTCTGTGCCACTATATCAGAAATTAAATTACCTAAATAAGTAAATTCAATAACTTGTTCGTCAATGTTTAGTTCTAATTCTATTTTTAAAATATACAATTTTAAAGTATACAATTTTAAAATTAATATCGTGTTCCTCTACTTGGTTAAAACTATAGGCTTCTCGGAACATGGTTCGTCATGTTAGTAAAAATCGGTAATAATAACCTTTTCATGACGATGAAAGTTTCGAAAGGCCTACAGTTTTAAACAAAATTTAACTAGGTTAGGAATAGTACCTGAGGTTTTTATTTTTGTAATTTTATATTTTAACTGATACCTTCATGGAATGCTACCTTGTATATTAACCCTTTAATTGGAAAAACAGAATTCTCGTGCCAGTTATTTAAATGTTGCGGACCGCACTGAAAACAAGATCATGCATGACTGTTATTATTAGGTATACTGTTTAATTCGACACACATTTAAGTTATTACATATCTAACTAACTTACTCACTGGCACTATTGAACCCGTAGATTCATGGCCTTGCGGACATAAGCTCTCCATACATCCCTATCCTGAGATAATGCTTTCCAATCATTCGCTGTATAATCTACTTCCCTCAAATCATAGTTAATGTTATTCTCCCACCTCATTCTTGTCTACCAACTGGGCGTTTTCCTTCTTGTTTTCCTACAAGAAGCTTCCCTATACATGTTTCATTCCCCATTCGTCGCCACATGTCTTGCCCGTCGCAATCTACGAGACTTAACTGTTCTTATTACAGTATATCTGGCTTCCTACAAAAACCATGTAGTTCACTGTTATGTAATTTTCTCCATTCACCTATCTGTTCATTTCCCTTTGGTCCAACATTTTTCCTAGGAACTTTATTCTCAAATACTCGTAATGTCCTTTCTTCCCTAAAAGTAAGAGTCCATGTTTCGCACCCATATAATATAACTGGTGGAATAATAGTTTTATATATTTTCAGCTGAACGTTTTTTGAAAGGAGTTGGGATGTCAAGAGTCTCTATAATGCATAATAGCACGCATTTCCAGAATTGAGCCTATGTTTAATTTCTTTGTACATCTCATTTCTATTTGTGATTATTGTTCCTAGGTATTTGAATTCAGCCACTTCCTCAAAATTTCCCTAGTTTGTCACTAGCTGTCCATTTCCTTTATGTAATGCATTTCTATGTGAGACCATGCATTTAGTTTTATCGATATTTACTTCCAGTCCCAATTTCTTAGTGTTACTGAATAGTATGTGCGTATTGGCCTTTAGCATCTCTTCGATGTCACCCAATAATACTACATCATCAGCATAAACTAACAGCTTATTAATACCATTGAGTTGCAGGCCTTCTCCATCCTCTAAAGATTTGATGGCATGCTCTAGTACATAATTAAATAGTAGAGGAGATAGTGCATCTCCTTGCTTCAATCCATTGTGGATTTCAAAAGTATCCGGAAACTGTTTGCCTACACGCACCCTGCTCTTGTATACTGTAGGACTAACTAACTAACTTTTTAGGAATTCCGATCTCCAGCAGGATACTATATAACTTCTCCCTCTTAATAGAATCGTATGTCTTTTTGAAGTCTACATATAGTTGATGTACAGTACTATTATATTCCCATTTATTTTCTAAAATATGTCTTACTTAACATTTCGTAACACATTAAAATTAAAATTCTACAGAAAATTACAGAGAACACGTGACTATAGTAGAAATACATAGCCATCTGAGCACTCCCAATAAGTCTACAGATTTTGAAGAACACAGAAGCACATACATGAACATATATATGTTGTAGAAAAAAATGTATATTGGACCAGTAATTTAATAACATAAAAACGATATGGTAGGGTATTTACAAGTTGTTTTCCCCCTTTTTGTATTACTTTATTTTTGTTACATTTTAAATTTTATATGTATTTGAAATGGTTCTGTGCATCAACTGTATGTAGACTTAAAAAAACATACGATTCAATTAAGAGGGAGAAGTTAAAGCCTATATACTGTAGTATCCTGCTGGATTTCGAAATTCCTAGAAAGTTGGTTAGACTATGAATGTGTCTAAATGGCACACAGGGTGCGCGTAGGTAAACATTTTCCGAAAACTTTTGAAATTCACAATGGGATGAGGCAAGGAGATGCACTATCTCCTCTACTATTCAATTTTGGTACTAGAGCATGCTATCAAAAGGCCTACAACTCCATGGTATTAATAAGCTGTTAGTTGTGCTGATGTAGTACTATTGGGCGATAGCGAGAAATACTAAAGGTCAACACGCACACACTATTGAGTAACACTAAGGAATTTGGACTGGAAGTAAATATCAATAAAACTACATATATTGTCTCACATAGAAATTCATTATATAATGGAAATGGACAGCTAGTGATAAACTAGGGAAATTTTAAGGAAGTGGCTGAATTCAAATACCTAGGAACAATAATCACAAATAGGAATGAGATGCACGAAGAAATTAAACATAGGCTTAATTCTGGATATGCGTGCTATTATGTATTACAGCGACTCTTGTCGTCCCAACTCTTTTCAAAATATTTTAAATTGAAAATATATAAAACCGTTATACAACCAGTTATATTATATGGATGCGAAACATGGACTCTTACTTTAAGGGAGGAAAGGAGATTACGAGTATTTGAGAATAAAGATCTTAGGAAGGTTTTTGGACCAAAGAGAGATGAACAGAGAGGTGAATGGAGAAGACTACTTATCAGTGAACTAGGCTACATGGTCTTTATAGGAAGCCAGATATAATGAGAACAGTTAAGTTTCGTAGGCTGCGATGGGGAGGACATGTGGCACGAATGGGGAATGAAAGACGTGCATGGAAACTTCTTGTAGGAAAACGAGGGAGAAAACGCCCAGTTGGTAGGGCAGGAATGAGGTGGGAGAATAACATTAGCCATAATTTGAAGGAAGTAGATTATACAGGGAATGATTGGAAACCATTAGCTCAGGATAGGGATGTATGGAGAGCTTGTGTCTACGCGGCCATCAGCCTACGGGTTCGATAGTGCCAGTGAGTTAGTTAGTTGGTTATATGTATTTGAAATTGTAATATTTATTTGAACTTTGAAACATGTATTCATGAATTTCTGTAATTTATATTTAACAATATATATAAGTAATTATTTCCTGATTTTGCATCATATAAAATAGTTAACATTGTGCTACTGTTAAAAATGTTACATTTAGTTTGAATCGATATGACGCTTGATTTCCATATTAAATATAATTGGACATATATTTTACGGAGCTATTCGCTGTGGTATTTACTTTTTCGCTATTATTATATCTTCTGCAGAAATCTTACAGATGACAAATTGCTATTTCGCATGTAAATATCGGCTGTTCCAGACTCTATGATTTAGGACATTCGTGTGAACAACACCATATCATATTAGTTCACATATAAATTCAGGCGTGAGTTGTGATACTCAAGCATTAAATATAGCATTGTTAACTCCTGTTCCACACACCAACGCCATCAACTAGAATAGAGCTTCTTAACTCATCGTTCTCGACTCAATTTTAAAGCTAGATGAGAGAGATGATTTAGCATTAAATTTTCGAAATTATATATATATATATATATATATATATATTATTTTATAAGTTTCAATATAAATTTCTTTCATGTTTTTTTACAATTTCGAAAAATTAATGCTAAATCATCTCTCTCTCTCTCTCTCTCTCTCTCTCTCTCTCTCTCTATATATATATATATATATATATATATATATATATATATAAACGTACGTCTGTCTGTGTGTTTTGTCCTTTGGGTAGACTTCTAAACCGTTCAACTGATCTTCGTGAAAATTTGTATATACCGATTTTAGGATGCACGAGTGTTTAGCAGTTATCTATTATGTTCTAAAATCATTAGGTGTAGCAGTTCACGTGAAACGAACATTTAAAAACCGCTCTAGCGATCCAAATTTTAGATATTTCATAAAAAAGAACTCGGAAATCATATTCAAATAAACCGAGGTATGTATTATCCAAAAATAAGCGAAATCTGACCGTTGGAAGTGGGGGTTTACCTGAAATTTGAAATTAAAAATTTACTCTAGCAACCGCCATGTTTAGTTTGTCGCAGTGTATACCATATCATTAACTTTTATAAGATTCATGATGTGTTCCGTTGAGGTATTATTCAAAATTAAAATTTAAAGTTATGGAATATTCACCTGAAAGGTTCGTCTCCTCAACTTAATTAATTATTTAACTGTAGCGCTTTCGGGACTTGTCCCATCATCGGCAGATTCAAAACTGGTGTTTCACTGAAGATCTGGCAGAGGGGGTTACAAGTATTGGGTTCGTTTTCGTTTATCAGATTGTCGTTGTTGTGAGCTGCTTTCATGATTTCCATCTCTTCGAGTACGTTTATCTTCGCTGGATTATTTTCTCTGTGTATTACTATTAGGGTGTTTTCAATATATTTATGCAAAACACGTTATCCATGAAGGACATCACATGTTAAATATTGAAAACACCCTAACAGTAATGCACAGAGAAAATAATCCAGCGAAGATAAACGTAATCGAAGAGATGGAAATCACGAAAGCAGCTCACAACAACGACAATCTGATAAACGAAAACGAACCCAATACATGGAACCCCCTCTACCAGATCTTCAGTGAAACACCAGTTTTGAATCCTGCCGATGATGGGAGAAGTCCCGAAAGCGCTACAGTTAAACAATTAATTAAGTTGAGGAGACGGACCTATCAGGTGAATATTCCATAATTTTATATTTAATACCATATAATTAATTAACCCTCAATATTTAATTTATTTAGATGTAGCAGCGCATTCCGGGTATTAGCTTGGTAAATATAAAATATTAAAATAATTGCAACTATATTTCTGCTTCATGGGCTAGTGGCCAGCGTTCCTGACTACTGTTCATGAGATCCCCGGTAAAACCATAGGAACTTTTCCTGAAAGGAAATTACTCCTGTGGTTGCCCAAGTCTGGAATTTAGGTTAAGTTTAGGTTAAGAACTCTTCTGGCGCTTCATTATCATTTATCACCCATCATAATGGACGGACAAAGTAAGAGATAAAGATGTGCTAGACAGAGTGGGTGAAAGAAGAACAATGCTGGAAACTCATAAAGAAGAGGAAAATAAATTGGATTGGCCACTGGCTAAGAAGAAACTGCCTGCTGAAGGATATCCTAGAAGGAATGGTCAACGGAAATAAAGTTAGAGGCAGAAAAATACATCAGGTGATAGACAATATTCAAATAAATGATTTGTCTGCAGATACAAAAAGGAAAGCTGAGTTAAGAAAGAGTGGAGAATGCTGAGTTTGCAGTGAATGATCTGCTCTTGAGCAGAACACTATGAATGAATACCTTCGGGGTAACGTAACT
Source organism: Diploptera punctata (assembly GCA_030220185.1). Classification (NCBI taxonomy): domain Eukaryota; kingdom Metazoa; phylum Arthropoda; class Insecta; order Blattodea; family Blaberidae; genus Diploptera; species Diploptera punctata. The sequence goes on along the minus strand of JASPKZ010001365.1, from coordinate 15,346 downwards.
CCGCCTTCCACGTGTCCCAACCTAAGAAATGAATAACAATTCTGCTAATGCTAGGGGAGAAAGCTAGAAATGTCATAAAAGACAATCTAGTGGCATTAGACAAAAAAAAAAATATATATATATATAGCCTATGTATACATGTATATTTCTACTTCAATACTTTCTTATGGATTTTGTAATACTAGATTTTTTTTTATAAATAACTAACTCAGTGAGACTTTCGAATCCAGAGATTCATGGCCGCGCAGACATAAACTCTCCATACATCCCTTACAGAGCTATTTTTTCAATTAACCCTCACCGCCCTCAAATCATGGTTAATATTATTATCCGCACCTTATTCTTGGTTTATCTACTGGGCGCTTTCTCTTTGGTTTTCTTGCAAGAAGTTTCCATGCTCCTCTTTCAATCCCTATTTGTGCCAACGATTTTATAATACAGTAAAAGCTGCCCTGGCGAACTAAATGGGCGAATATGTGTTGGGTATTATTGATTCATCCGAATACTATAAATGTTAATCTCCTTATTCACGGGTCCCGTTATTCGCGGGTTAAACAAGTTCCTGTATTTACGGCTAAAATTTTCTTTATTCACGGATCCAGTCTGTATATAAAAGGATCAGTATCCTTTATTAACGCATCGCCAACTTTTTTTACTGCAGTCACGTGCCAAGGCGGCTTTTACAAAGAGTTATTCAAACCAAATGGACAAATTAATATCAAAGTAAAACAAACCTTATTGTCACTAAGCCTAAAGTTCGTTGTTAAAAGTCACCGCCGCAGTATTTCACGAGCAGCTATGTCCGTTGATAAAAGCCGCCCTCCACACGATCGGTGTTTTATTGTTTCAACGTGTCATTCGTTGCAATAATTTTGTTTGAATAACATGTATCTCTTCTGCTTTATTGCCAACTTATAATGTCGAGTAAAAGAAAAGAAAATTAGTTCCGAAACGGCAAGAAGTAAGTAAAAATATAAAAGTAAATCTTAAAGTAAAAATATAAATGGTTAACCGTTTATACGCGTTGGCGAGTCCTTTCAGTCTATATCACGCTGTTTCAGTGTTAATGAATAAAGAAACCCGAAGACAAATAAGGAATTCTATCGCCGAATTCACAGCTGAATATCAATCTTAATTGAAATACCTTTTATCCTATTATTTGGTAATGATGCTCTCAAACAACTTCATATATAAGGGCTCATATGGAGGATACTATGTGTATATATACTGTTCCTTGTCAATGATGTTTCCAAGGAGCTTGTATTTGAAATAATTCCACAGTCTTTTATTCACCTAATTTCATAGTTTTTCAACAGAAGGTAGTCAAATGCAGAAGTGCATCAGCATTTTCAGGAAACCATTTTTAGTGCTGATTGAGATAATTTTTTTCATATCAAACTTAACAAAGTAACATTTGATTCTTATATTGAAACATGCTTTATTTTATCCATATTTAACATTTATAATATTACATAGACATTTTTATTCTTTGTACATATGACTTTTTCATATGTTGCTTCCAAGCAACTTTGCCAACATGGTCACATCAGGGTTTTATAGGTTATGTTGTGTATGTTTTAGTGAAATTATAAATGGATCCAGTTTATTTTTATGGGAAGCGAAGTAAACATATTGTTCTTCCTCCAATAAATCAAAAACAATCTGATGGTGATGATTTTAATGATTCTGAGCAAGAAGTATTAGCTGAGATTAGTGATAATCCGGATTATATACCAGGTGTACCATCTACTTCTAAGTCTGAAACGTTTAAAAAAATTGCAGATATATATTCATTTTTCAAACAATGAAAATTCAGGAGACTCGGAGGATAGGTTGTTCAAGACCAGTATTAGATATAATTGTCGGAAAGTGGAGCAGGAACATTCAGTTGACAAGATGATGGTTCCATATAAGGAACCAGAGCTGGGAATCTTCGTCAGTATATACAAAATACCGCCTCACAAAGGGGTTATAAAATTTTTTGCATATTGGGGTATCGGGGCAAATTTATGATTTTCTTCCGTACACGGGAAAGGGAATGGCCACCAATTTGACAGCAGAAGAAAAAATCTTTGAAATTTGAGGCCAAGTGGTAATCATATTATGTAAATCATTGCCACCAGGCTTGAATGCATAGATATATTTTGCCAATTTCTTTTGTACTTTAGAATTAATCATTTTTCTAAAGAAAAGGAACATTGACTCCCTAGGAACCCTCAGAAAAAATAGACTGAAAGGCTGCCCACTAGATGAGGAAAAGGTGCTAGAGGAACAAGGTCGTGGAATGTATGACTATAGGAACGATGAAAATTCAGTCATTGTGGTCAGATGGGTAGACAATAAGTTGTTTGTATGGCAAGTTCGTTTTGTGGAATACAGCCCTTGTCTACTGTGAAACGCTGGAACTCTAATGAGAAAAGTAAAACGGATGTACCCAGCCCAATATAGTGACCCAGTATAATAAACATATGAGAGGAGTGGACTTGGCTGGAATGCTAATTGAATTGTACAGAACACCATTGAAAGCAAAAAAGATGGTATCTAAGGCTGTTTGCTTTTTCAATTGAGCGTTGACTCAATGTATTACTGTATCGCAGGGAAACTGGTGATAAGAAAGCATCCCTAAAATCTTTTAGAACAGATATTGCTAATGCATTGATGACATCACATAAACGAAAAGCAGGCAGACCATCAACAGGTGTAACATTACCACAACCAAAGAAAAAAGCCACCTTCCCAATTCCAGTACAAGACACAAGATATGATTGTTTAGATCATTGGCCAGAATATAGAGCAAAAGGTCGCTGCCGTTATTGCCCAAAAGGCTATTCAAGTTACATACTCCAAATGTGAATTAGTTCTCTGTTTTGTTCCTGGCCGAAGCTGTTTTAAGGCATTTCACACTAAGAATTCAAATGTTGTGAATTTATTTTTTCTGTGCGAATTTCTAATTGTAAAAAACTCTTGTACATATTTTGAGAAAACTGTTCCTTTGAAATTATCATTATTACTATTACTATTATTATTATTATTATTGTTATTATTATATTGTTATTATTATTGTTATATATTTTACATACAATAAATTGTCAAAAAACTCATCTACAAGTTACATAATTATGTTGAGCATCAAATAATATACATTTCAAGGATTTTATATATATGAAAATATTACCATAAGCAATTTATATGAATTCAGAACTGAACCAAGTTTTTTGTATTCTAATTTAATAGTTCTGGATAAAATATATACTTTTCCTAATGCTCTGTGAATAAAAATATAACTTTTACCTTAGTATATGTAAAATTTGTTCTCCACCTGTATATTGTCTCAAGCGGGCAATGTTGCCTACAAGCAACATGACGTAATTAGCCTATTAATAGTTAATGAATGATGAAACTACAACAGAGGGTCATTTTTAAGCTGTTTTAAACAGAATACCCACATATTTTTTTTCAGAAATATTTTTTTCCTGTTGCAAAATAAAGGGTAAAAGCGGCAAAACAGGAAAAAATATTACGAAGTTCTTTTAGTCCTTGCCTAAACCTGACAGTAATAATTAAAATGAACTGTTCAAAATCTCTCATTAATTAATTTTATTTTGATAATTTTTATTTTATTTTGTAACCTTGGAACGTATCTCCTGTATACCCATACAAATTACCATTCCATATTCGCGGTTTGTGTATTCGCGGCATATTAGCGGAAAATATCCCCCGCGAATAAGGAGCTTTTACTCTACTAGATTTTATGATCACGACTGAGAATCTATTAGCGCTTACCAAGAACTTATAAACAATAGGAGACAAAAACAGAGAATGATAAGGTGCTGATTTCTACACCTCAGGAGCTATGCTGGACAGAAACTGGACGAAAACCAACCAAGAGCTAAGGCATGTTGTAACATGATACGCGATACACGGCTTTCACCATAAGGTGTGCAGAATCAAGAAATATCACGAACCTAGTGAGAAGTGCCTGTGTGAATTGTGTGCCGGACAGTGCGACCGATATCATATACCGAAATGCCCAAGAAACACGAAATCGCTGAATGACTACAGCAAAGACTAAAGAACAATCAATGCCCATTAGGGCGAACCTTCCTTCTTATTATTATTTTATGATCACGGCTTTCCTGAAGGACTGATGGTTACCAAGCTTGAAACTAATTCTAAGCTTCGCGTGTTCGAACCTTTCCGTGGTCAACTCATTTTTGAGGATGTAAAAATCATGAGTACGAGTTCCTTCGAAATGGAACTAAATCCATGAGTCCCATGTCATATATTTACGAGACGTAAAAGAACCTCAAGTCTAAAATAATAGGCCTATGAGCAAAAATAGTTGGCACTTTCACGGCTATCCTATAACGGCTGGAATATCCTTCGTGTTGACAGCAAAATACTCCCGTACACTGACTGGATGATCTTACACGTGTGGATACGAGGTTAGTAATAGGCAGGTAGGCTAAGAGCTTTCTATGCTTTTTGATGAAGTTATAAAGAGTCAGTTTTCAATTTTCAGTTTTCCTGTGAAAAGTAAATATGACAAGTGCTTCATTTTTCCGAGAAGCGAGTTAACGGTTACATTACGCATGTCTGGCTGTCTTTTTGTGGATTAAACATGTAACGGCACTGTGCCATTTGTGAAACAAATGAAAGTCCGTTGGTTGTCCTTTGTGAATAACTAAGTGTGAGAAATGCATCCATTTACTTTAACACTACCACCCGTCGATATTAATCTGCATTAGACATTTTAAATAATATTATTCTCTATATTTTATATTTAGTAAGTATACGTAAATATAATATTGTAATTTTTAAATATTTCAGTATTATATGTGAAAAAAAGTGATTATTTTAAATGGATTCAAATCCCCCAAGAAATAGAGTTAATTAGCCTCTTTTAGACTATCTGATTAATTCTGTGCACAGTAAAGTGTTTTAATTTATATTATATTTTTAAATAATTTAAGATTTTCCTTCCCGATTTAATTTTGTTTGCATTGTATACATCCAGAATGTCAGCATTTCTATATTTGTTCGTACACAAATTTTAAAAAATGCGTATTAAATTTAGAGTAACTAACTGCCTAACTTACTCACTGGCACTATCGAATCTGAAACTTAATGTACGCTCGGGCATAAGCTCTCCATACAACCCTATCCTAAGGTAATATTTTCCAATCATTCCCTGTGTAATTCACCTATTCGAATCATGGTTGATGTTATTATTCCCCCTCATTCTTAGTCCATCAACTGGGTGCTCTCCCTCTGGCTTACCTACTTGACATTTACATGCCTCACTTTCATTCCCCATTCGTGACGCATGTCCAGCCTATCGCACCTTAACTATTGTTATTACATCAGGTTTATAAATACCATGTAACTCATTTAAGTAGTTTTTTTTCATTCACCTGTTGTTCGTCTCTCTTTGGTACAAATTTTTCCGAAACACTTAATTCTCAAATACTCGTAATATTTTCTCTTCTGTTAAATTAAGGGACCAAGTTTCGGATCCATATAGTGTAACCAGAAGTATAACTGTTTTACATATTTTTAGTATAACATTTTTTGGAAAGAATTGAGATGAGAAGAATCTCTAATGCATAATAGCGTACATATTTATTGTTGACCATATGGTTAATTTATTTCTGGGACTAACTCCCATTTTTAATTATGGTTCCTAGATATTTGAATTTTAGTCTTTTTTGAAAATTATCCTCGTTTGTTCTTCAGTGACATTTCCATTTAATAATATTTATTTCTATGTGTGACAATATATATTTTTATTCACATTTACTTCCAGATTTTTGTGGTTGAAATTATGATGAACTGCCTTAAACGCCACAAATTCAACATAATTCTTACTTTAGTCAACGTATAGTGTTTTACATCGAAAAACGTTTGAATTATAGTATTACAAGGATATAATTTTGTAAAAACATATGCTATATTTTAGGGGAGAAAGGATGAATCATTTACATAACACAATAATTATTAGATACATAAACAGGTTACCCATTATTTTCAATTTCTTGGATGTTGGTTTGCAGTAAAGGTTCTGGATTTGTTAATATCCTAACGGCATTCCTCTCTGGATGATATTATTGAAGTGGTAAGACGGGAATACTCTATTAGTGTGAAAACTATTTTCCCATAGATTTAAACCCTATTTTATCATACTTTGAAAAAAGCAAAGTAAACCATTTTAACAATTTTGTTGGAACCAATATAGGACACAATAGAAATAAGTGAAATCAGATATTGAAAACTCAACACCAAAGAAAATTAGCAGTGCAATTTATACTAGATTAATTTTAGATCATGTTAATGATTTTTGTAAACCTGACTTAATAATTAATTGGTAAAATTGTCGATACATGATAACTGTATTATTCTTGAGAATTAATGTAAACTTTTTTTGTAATCTCGTGGAAATTGAAACCGCCAAATTTAGAAATTGTCAGATATCCCAGAGTCCCAAAATATATTTGAGACTGGTCTGATACAAATAACATAGCTACTTTACTTCCACTTCGATTTATGAGTGTCATGCACTTAATCATAACTCAGTTATTTTATTTTGATATTGTATTATTTTTTATTTAACAGCTACGGTCATTAGCGTCTGGACGTGAATGGTTCGACACATTTTGATAAGAGGCTTATTTTTTTCCAAGTTTGAAGTTATTTTACGTGCCGTAAATCTACGTCACGGGACAGCTCCTTCCGAAGGAACACCTACTCAGGAATTTATGTTTTGAAAAATTCATCGATCTTAGTCAGATTTAAACCCGCGAACCTTAGAACCAGAGGCGAGCATTGTAATATTAGTTCATCAGTGCCTATTCATTTTACTTTAAATATCATGATTTCCTATATCATACTCCTTGTGTATGGTTATTCTGCAAACAGTTAGATCTATTCTGTGATGTGATCCATTTATGCTTTCTATATCCCTAAAAATTATATCTGCTCACATATTTCCTCTCTAACTAACTAACTAACTAACTAACTAACTGACTGACTGACTGACTGACTGGCTAGCTGACTGACTAGCCAACTAGCGAACTAACTAACTAACTAGCTCATTGGCATTATCGAACCCGTAGGTTCATGGCCATACGCTCTCCATAGATCCAGTAATAACGTTTTATTTTTAAGGGAGTAGAATTTAAGTTTGAATATATCTAATTGTTCTCAAATCGTCCCTTGTATAATCCACTTTCTTCAAATCATGGTTAATATTATTTTCCCACCTCATTCTTGGTCTACCAACTTGGCACTTACCCTCTGATTTTCCTACAAGAAGCTTCCATGCCCTTCTTTCATTCCCCATTCGTGCCACATGTTCTACTCATCGCAGTTTACGAGACTAAACTGTTCCTCTTGTATCTGGTTTCCTCTCTGTATTTGTAATTATAATTTTGTTTTTATTATATCTTGGGCTTTACATTTTATCAAGAAGATTCAATTGGCAGTTGCCGACCTGAGAATGACACACCTTGCTGCTGAGCGTGTGTTATTTAAATCTTTTAAAAAAAGTCACGTTTCCGTCCTGCCTTGTACACTCACAACGCTGTGACCCGTGGATAACGTCCTTGGCGGCTAAGTTGTGGAAAAGCAAAAGCGAGTTCCTCAAGAGTTTAATGAGGACAAATTAGCTACGGGAAAACACGCTGACAGAAAATATAGGCCAGCCAAGGTAGGAAGGTTACATGTTAAACCAGTCCTCTATCATCATAACAAAAAACATTCTGGGTATTAAAACTCAATTAAAAAAACAGTTTTATGAACGGATATAGAATGAAAATAATATGGTATAAAATGGGAGAAGAACAACAAGTGAATAGAGAAGACTTCATAAAAATGAGCTACGTGATCTTTAAAGGAAACCAGATGTAATAAGAACAATTAAATCTCGTAAGGTGAAATGGGAAGGAGATATTGGAACGAGTGGGAAATGAAAGAGAAGCATAGAAATTTGTGGGAATACCAAAGGGAAAACAACCAGTATGTAGCCAGGAATGAGGCGGGAGGATAACATTAACATGATTTGAGGGAGATCAATATAAAGTGGATAATATAATAAAAAAAACATTATCAGGATAGGAATGTATGGAAAACTTATGTCTGCGCGGTAATGAAACTCCAAGTTTGATAGTGCCAGTGAACTAGTTAGTTAGTTTTTAAATTGTTAGAAATTGACGAACATTTATCAGTTTGAAATGTTACAATACCTGGAAGAACAGTACACAAACATAACACTAGGTAACAATGAAAATGTTTCTCTGCACATTTTAAGTTTTTGTGACTTAGTGTTTTGCACTGATTTCAAATATGTGATTATTTTTCTCCAACTGTTAACGGTTCGATCGCATCCATGTATTCATGTATCCTTTGTTTATGGGACAGCCGAGCAACTGACCAACACTACATCCAACAAGTGTGGCCTTCAAGAAACGAACTTGTTCCCGGAGAAAATAATGTTCTACATGAACCTCTTATTGACAGGAAGAAGATCTTAGTACCACTTCTCCACATTATATTGGGACAAGAAAAACAGTATGTTAAAGCTTTGGTTAAATCGTCTGATACTTTGCAACATATGCGATCTATGTTCCCACGTTTGTCTGATGCAAAAGTATTTGCTAGAGCTTTTACAGGACCTCAAATAAGAACCAGTTGAAAAAAGTGCATTGCAAGTATTTCATAATGTGCATGGCTTCCTTCGAAACAAGAAGAGTCCCAATTACCGAGAGTTGATTGAGAACTTGCTGAGTACATATCGCATATTAGGTTGCAGAATATCAACTAAATTACATAACTTGCACTCACATTTGGATTTCTTTAGACCAAATTTGGACGACGTGAGTGAAAACATGGAGAACGATTCCATCAGGATCTCAAAAACATGGAAGCAAGATATCAGGGCAGATAGGATAGGATATAAATATGAAGGGGGACTACGTTTGGAGTTCGGTGAGGGACAGTCCACAGCAAAACAAAAGAAAAAAGGTGGTCACAAGTTCATTTTAAATAAATTTGATGGCCAAGTGAGTGAAGCTGAAACAAATCCCATTTAATATCATCAGATACATTACTAACATAAGCTGGCATTTATCCCATCTATATTTGTGGATACATTTTATGTTAATTCCCACATTTTGAAATATGTTAATTTTCCATAGAACTATAGATGTTATGCGTGTGAAACTGACATTTTTTTAACTCAGGGAATCATTCGTTATTGTTTTTTACCTAACGGGAATTCGATGAAGTGGAAACTAATTTATTTCTCTGTTTTCCGCTTTATAAAATATTTTTTTCATGAATTGTATAGAAATATCCTTCTGTTTCCGCGTTGGGCAGATTCCGTTTTATACAAAATAAACACAAGTAAATTACTATTAATTCGCCGGGACCAATACATTTGTTCACATTGGACAGATTTCCGCATTATTCACGTTCCGAATTGAACAAGTTCTACTGTAGTATTAAAAGTCCGTTACACAGGAACTGCGTAAACTAAGCGAATTCCTCAGCAAATCGTATTTATGTTTCCAATATGCAGGTTTACGGAATATATAATATATAACTCTATTTCTGATGTCAGTTTATTAAAACGCGTAGGACCGCAGCGAAAATAAATCATATATAACCGTAAGTTATAACCTACGTACTGTATATTGTCGTATAATTTGACCCCAATTTAAATAATATCTAGCGATTTATTTTTCCATTATTTTATTAAAATATTAAACAAATTAAACTAATGCATCTTGTAGGATACATTGCCTATTTAAGGATTAATTAAACATGACGGTTGCTAGTGTCGATTTTTAATTTCGGGTTTCCGGTAAACTCCCACTTCTAATGAACGGATTTCATGGAAAATACCTTCCTCGGTTTATTTTAATAATGTTTACTAACTTTCGTTGGAAAACATAGAACATTTCGACCGCTAGAGTGATTTTTAAATTTAAATTTCAAGTATACTCCTACACCTATTCGTCCATTTTTGATAGTTAACGTATTCGACCTTACTTTTTTAATTGATTGTTATATACCAAGTTTAGTTTTATTTAAACAAAAATTGCGACCGCTAGAGCGTTAATAGACATAATTATAAATTTTGGTCATAGTCATTTCTGATACCTGCTGATACTAGAAGATCCATTTTTTTAAATCTTTACATGATAACAACTTCAATAGCTTCATTCCTTCGGAAACATAATAAAACCTAAGTTAGTAGTTTTAGAGCTTGCAATACATCTAGGCAACATTTCTGCAGCATGTAAGGCAATGGGTTACGAAAATTTGATCAGTGCGGCTCCAAACCTAATTTAACCCTAGTTCGACGTATTCGCTAATAAAAGAAGAGAGATGGTCTGAACCTGGAGTACATTGCATTACTATAATTTGTTTCTTAAAATCAAAATTATTTCATTATTTCTCTTTTATTTTTATTATTCTCTGTTTTATCTGCTTGCACCCTTGGTTTTCCTATTTTTACTTGAATTTTAAAAGTATATATCCTCAACTCGTGTCCAACTCAAGGTTGGGTGGGGAATGAAATGAGATGAAGCCCCTATATTTATAGAGGTCTGTGAACTACAAGGGTGCCGGTCAACCATCACTGACGCACCGTCACAGGGGCGGATGAACTGCAAAATAGTTGAGATGAGTATAAAGAAATGGTGAAATGAAATCTGTGGCAAGGGAAAACGGGAGAAACCCCGAGAAAAATATGCTCAAGCTCCGTATCGTCCACCCACGAAACCCACATGGAGAGAGCGAGACTCGATCTCGGGACCCCAGCGGTGAGAGGCGAGCGTCAATGCACAATTTATTCGTAATATAAAAAAAAAACATGCGAAAGAAAAATCATAAATTGATCTACGAAATATAGAACACAGTACATGTGTAATTATAGGAAACCTTAATGTTTAGTTTAAATAAGAATGATTCTAAAGAGCGCCGAGAGCGATTAGTATGATCACCCCATCTCGTGTAGTAAGCATAACAGAAAGCGATCAAATAGATTATTTGTTCTTAAAGAAGGGTCCCACGTTTGAAAATGTAAATAAATTATGTGCGCTTCAGGTTATCTGAGTATAACAACGCCTGGCGATGGTAATTATCAGAGAGCGTAATCTCTTCCACAGTATCGAAGGCTTACTTGTATTTGCATAGACTATACGAGAACGCGAGCGAGGGGGGGGATGGGGTGGGGTTTATCACTTACCTGCATACCTACCGGGCTATGAAGAGAGCTCTGTTATGTAGAGGTTTTTAAGGGTTTTACCTCACCTGTTAGGAACCTTTAAGGCTCAAACGGTCCCTGAACATTATGTGCCATTATCATATTCGCCATGTTTTGTATGAATGTGTGTAACCTATCAACGGTATGTTTTGTCTTAATGTTGTGTTGTCTCGGATTAACATTGAACTGTTTCTTATTCGGGGAGGCCCTCCATATCCTTGTGTTATCAATAAGTATGTATTTGATCCATAGTAAAAATCCCTCTTCCGAAGTCGTGTTACTATAGGCCCGGGTGGCATGTGGCACCAAAAAATTACCTAAAAGTCAAGAGGTTAATCTGCATCAGTAGAATAGAATAAAATAAAGAGTAAAATTCTTTAATTAGAATTATTTTTTTAAACCTTTTCAGTGACATGATGTGAACCGTGGATTGTGTAGGAATGTTAAGCAGAAATGTTATGATACGCTGTTATATAATGTATCTCACAGTATGGGGAATGGTTTGCTTAAGCATTAGGATGCTAAAATATTATGGATATACTTTGATAATACCCAACACCCAAACCATATATTTACGGATATAGGTCACTTCTTTAAAAATTACCAAAACTATGATAATGAATGTTGTCGGCGTCACTTTGAATCAATTTGCATAAAGGTTAGCCAGACACATTTATTCTACCTACATTTAAATACTTATGAGCACCGCAGAAGCAGATGGACATATGTGCATATTTGCATTTTTAAAAACGTATGGGATAATATCCTCATACTCAGTATATGGAAAGTAAAGTACTCCATATTCGCAAAAGCATAGTCAGATGCTCCAAAGCAATCTGGCGCATTTCTGATCACCATCTCATCACTATATACAACCACGCCATCCTTCCTATAATCACTAATGCAGTTTATGCTTGGTATATTTCTATTTCGAAAAAAAGTTCAAATTACAAGTAATGTAAAGATCCTTCCTATTTATTATTCACTATTAAAGCATATGGGACTGTTTCAAACTACGCACTATAAGCAATAGGGACATAATGCCTATAGACTAAGCTATATATCTATACAAAGACGTTAAAGCCATTTCCTGAAGTCAACCAGTAATGCAATCATCCCAAAATTAAGATTGACATAAATTGTGTCAAGGTCCATAGGAATATACCCAAGGACAACCACATTGATATAGGCACAACATGAATTGAGAAGCAAGCTGACTTCATGATATATACAGACGGATCCTCGTTGGAGCCGGAATATACGTAGAAGAAAAGTCTAAGGAGGTCCACATCAGAGTAAGAAGTCTCAACACAGAATGTTCTGTCTTCCAGGCTGAACTTCTTGGTATAAGCATGACTGTGGGACGGATAAAGCAGCAGGGGATACAAAGATATCATATGCTATATACGTATAAAATATCCGTTGAACTCAGGAAGAAATTTATCGATTTCAAAAATCTATTTATATAACTCCCATTGGGTCAACGGCCAAGTAGGACTCCATGGAAACGGAAGAGCCGACTACTTAGCAAAAATCGCCGCCAGCTACAAGGACAATCATTGATTAAAATCAATTTCTTTGACTCGAGGCTAGTAACTATTGACAAACTATTCAACCTACAACTACTCCATGAATGTCTCCCACGCTAAACTATTCTTTCCAAACATATTACTCTGACTCTTATACCCTATAGCCGGTTATATCCTCACCAATTCCTGACAAACCAATATTTCCGTTCTTACCTTTTCAAAATTAATAAATCAACTTCGCGGGACTTTCCTGAAAGTCTGCTCTTCATCACACATCTGAATGAACTTTGTTTTTAACAACATACGAGCAGTTCTAAAATCAATATCCCTGCCAATCATACGAAACATCGCACCAATATAGTCGGACTACAAGACTTCCTCAAATACATCTTCCACACTCTCCATGATTAATAGACTTCATCTTCCACATTCTATGTAACTTTATTGTAGTTAAAAATCATGTACATATATTTGTAAATACCTGGTGAAATACCTATCGATGTAATACGAGCTGTAAGCTAGTTTATTTCATTAAATACAAAGCAGTTAAATATAACTGAAAGAGAATGATGCGTTTCAGAAATATAGCATTCTTTTATTGTATAAGTTAGAGGTTACTAAGCTAGCTTCATGTTTGTGCGAGATTTCCGGGTTGAAATCCGGCTGGATGAATGGATTTTTAATGGGCGTAAAAATTCTGAGGATGGTTTCCTTTCTAAGAAAAATTAAACCGTAAGACCAATGTCGTTACTTAAAGGCACGTAAAGAACTTCGCATTGAAATAAAAGCCATCTTAACAGAATTTATAGGACCTTTCACGCCCAGGCTTGAATTATGACGCTAACAAACAGAGTTGTTAAACAGCATAGTTATATAAAATACTACCTACCTATTTCTAAACTAAGAAATTAATATTTTGCTGTAACATAGATCAATATACTATTTTTATTTGCTCCTATCTCTAATAATATGATTTGTTTATGTATTGCAACTGGTAACATTAACATTCCAAAATTAAAGGGAGTAAAGTAAATCCTCTATTTGCGTCCAGCGTAACAGGTCGAGAGATGAGATGAAACCCCTGATACCGAAGGTCTGTAATATACGAGGGTGTCAGATGCAGGCATATTGGAGAGATGAAATGAAATGGTTGACATGAGTATGGAGAAGTGGTGGAATAAAATTTTTGGGAGGAAAAAATGGGAAACACATCTAGAAAAAGCTGTCCTGGCTTTGATTCGTCAATCACGAACCTCTACTTGGAGTGACCGAGACGCGAACTTGGGACCCAGATCTGGAGGGCGTATGTCTAACCACTTGCCCCAATGGAGCCGCCTTGAATAACAGTTTTCCGGTTATTAAAATATTTTGGTTGAATTATTAGACAATAGAGAAGAGAGGTTTCTTCCTCTACTCGTATTATATATACCCTATTAGCTTGATTTAGTTTACTTTTCCTTGAAAATATATATTTCCTATGAGACGAATATCTTGAGAATCCTTCTTGAATGAATTATAAAATCATAACTGTTACTACTCCAATATGATTCCTTTTACATTATAAATAATATTTTTCTTCGTCGCGGTTTAGGTTTTTTTACTAGCCTGTTCCGGCTCCAATTTGCTGCTGTTTCCATTTTTCTTTGGTCTTCCCAAGCTTCTTCCTCGTGGTAAATAGTTGAATGTTGCTTTTGGTATTCTGTTCTCAGCCATCCTTGCTACGTGTTTTTTTCCCCAGTCTGTTCTGTATTTCACTATTGTGTTTAATTAATCTACTTTTCGTTGCTGTCTTATTTCTGTGTCGTGTTTTTGTATGTTCTTTGATATCCTGCTATTGGTATGAGGAATTTAATTTCAGTAGCTTGTATTCTGGCAGATTGTTGTGTTGTCACTGTCCATGTTTCGGATCCAATAAGTAATAATAGGAACTGCCATTGTCTTGTATAATTTAATTATAGTGTCTTTTCTGGCTTTATTTTTCGAAGTTCTTTGTAGTGTTCCTGTTGTACAATTAAAATTATTTAGTTTATTATTTATATCTATTTCAGTTGTGTATGATTTTTCGCAACCTAGTACGTTATATTTTGTCACTTGTTCTATTGATTTATTTTCTAACATTATCGTTGACCGAACTATTGAGCGCCCTCGAAATCATTGTTTTTTATTTTTCTGCTGATATTTCCATGTTGCATTTTTTATATTTCGTTTACTTCATAAACAATAGAGTATCTAATTGTAGTCAACGATTGATACGTACTAATTGTAAGATCAATGTTAACAAATAATAGAATACATGTCCATGTACTGTAGAACATTATAAATATAATATCTCAAATAGCAGGATGTATTTTTATTTACATGGCTATTTATAAATGTTTTACTAGTTCAAAGATGGAACCTGAACATCTATATTTTAAAACAGTACACAAACAGAGAGAGAGGGAGGGGGATGAGGGTGTATGCCGTGAAGCGCAACTTGTGCGGTCATTAAATGTGAGTGCCGCAGCTAAACTAACAACATACAATCCTCTACAAAATGCCGACCGCCATG
>JASPKZ010001364.1:0-101766 GCA_030220185.1 Diploptera punctata | reverse complement strand
TTAAAGGCTATACATCATAACGCTTCTCTGGAAGAACCTTTAAGGTAGGTTTCGGCATACAATTGTTGCCAATTCAATTGTATGTTGTAATCAAAGAAAGATTTAAACAAATTACCTCAACAAAATAGTGATTATTATTTCGCTTCATACATCTCTAATCTATTAATCTAAAAAAAACTCATTGAATAATAGTCATGTGTCAAACTTCTTTCAAGGTTATGTATACAGAGTGATTCAATAGGTGCTCACAAATTTCAGGAGCTTGTAGAGGGATCAAAATACAACAACTTTTGATAAGTAACTTATGGTCTGGAAAGTAATCCTGGGTCAGTACAAGCCTGGGAAAGTCAAGGTCTAAGCTTACTTTTCAGAACGACATAAACTGTAAAATTCGTGTATTCAAATACTGGTTGCGAGTAATCCAAAGTGAACAAACAATGCTTAGAGCAATTTGTTACGACCACCAAATTAAAAACATAGATGTTAAATTTTGGGCAGACGAGGTTAGGAGAGAACTCCAAAATATTGGGATGGGCTGGATAGGGAAAAGGGGGCTGAAAATCGCAAGAACGTGTGGCGAAAAATGAGGAGGAGTACTTAGATATAAACCAACAAGATACTTTCGCCGAATGTACAGGAAAACGCTCACTGTGTTTACAGAGAGACCTAAAACACGTCTGGGGAAAAGAATCGTATATACTCAACCTAGGATTTAAAGAGAGATCAGGGCTTTGCTTGGTTTAGGCTAGGGGCATGGAAATTTCTAAAAATTAGCGACGATCACGATATGCGAATATGTCCAATGTGCGGGAACTTTGAAGATGAGATACGTATATTAGGAAAATGTAATGATTTAGAATATTGGAGACGTCAGTTATTACCGGAAAGGTTTCTAAATTCAAATCGGGAAAGATTGGCATGCTACGAGTTATTGGTAAATCCAGAAAATTGGATAAACTTGGGTAAATTTCTGGACAAAACACGGAAAATAAGAACAACACTCATTCATGAATATGTTATCAAAATGCAATACCATTAATACTTAATAATTATATATAAATTAATTAGTCTATAATGCTACTGTGTTATTATTTAATTGTAATATTATTGTGTTTTCTTCATGTAATTGTAATGTCATTGCTTTTTTATTGTTTATTTTTCTTTACACTAGTACCAATTATTACTTTATTGTAACGGACTGTCAACAGCACGTACGTCTTACTGCCCGTGAGACCCATATTTGTAAATAATATTCTAAATATCTTACTTTTTGTCTAAAAAAAAGTCCTACTACGACTACTACTTTTCAGTGAGACATTGCATTCGATACACTACTATATTAATTTGTGAATAAGCTCCGTCTGTTGCCATGCCGTTTAGTGCAGTACAGTACTTGTATACTCTTCTAATCACATCTGATAGTCATTCGTGCGCTCTGTAGTGGAGGTCCACTATAGCATTACTTTGAAGATTTGTGATTTTTGTAAAATGGAATGCACGTTGTCAGAACTTCGAGACATGCATTTGCATGGCCAAGCAAATGGTAAAGCACGCGAAGCTCAAGGTCTGTATAGCGCACAATATCCGAATAGACGTCAACCACAGTCTCGAACGATTCAAAACGTCCACCACCGACTTGGGGAGACATTTTCCTTGCGTTTATGGCATCATGTAGGCCGGCCACGTACAATTTGAACAGTCGCTATGGAAGAGGAAGTTCTTGCTCACGTGGAAGAACATGCCTGTATCCAATGTGGTGGTAGGTTTTACAATATAATTGGTGAATAAATTTAGATTTGCTTACGTTGTTTTGCACAAAATAATTCCTTGTCCATCCAGACATCCCAGGGCTTGTACTGACGCAGGATTACTTTCCAGACCATAGGTTACTAATCAAAAGTTGTTGTATTTCGACCCTCTATAAGCTCCTGAATTTTGTGCGCAACCTTTTGAATCCACTTGTATTTGTACTGGAGTGTTAAGGGTATATAAGCAAACATTTAATTTGACACCACCTCAAAATTTGTCATAAACTCGCCTAAACACACTGCATATCAAATTTTTGTGTGTATTAGGATTTTTATCTCTGCAAACTGAAGAAGTGCCTGGAAACGCAGGTTTAAAAGATCAACAGCTTGCACTTCACTGGGTACAGCGGAATATTCAAGTATTTGGAGGCGATCCTGCCAAGGTAACAATAGTTGGGGAGAGTAGTGGATCTTCGTCCGTACATTTTCACATGCTGTCTCCGTTGTCCAAGGTAAGTTCTATACCACTTGTAAGAAAAATTCAGTATTTTAATTTCAAGGGAGGGGATCGTCGTAAAGAATTGCCATTCTTCATGAGTTAATTTGAAAATAAACAACTAGCTAACCTTTATGAAATGGTGTGTGTGTTCATATATATATATATATATATATATATATGTATGTTATAATTAAATGTTTAACATTGAGCAATGCAAGCTTAATATGGTATGATAAGAAAAATAAATGCCTGGACGGGATTCGAACCCGGAACTCTGAGTCTGTGCCTCAGCGTGATATCCATTACATCACCAGGCGAATCCAATTCAAACACTTATTTTTCTTATATATGTATTATATTCTCCATTATTACTAGATGCAGCGAGAACTCGGTCTTCACTGCCATCTAGTAGCTGACTATAACAAGTAAGCAAATTAAAGAGAATATTTTTACTTTATAGCAGTGGCGCTTTATCGATAATTTGGAAATCACTCGAGGCATTACTTATGATAATTGTATGATTAAGTGAGTGACTGGGGATGCATAAGCAGGCCAAGTACAAATGGAGCATAATCTATTATATATTACTATATTATTTATTATTAATCTGACAATTCTATAACATGTAATAGAATAATGATTATATATAGAAAAGCAATAACTCCAAATACGCTAGTTTCAAATCACAAAACATTGTTTTCTAAAATCCTGGACCTCGTCACATGTGACCTGACCCAACAAAATTGAGTTTAACGTCAGTATCTATCTGTCTATCTATAATGGCGTAGCCCAATGTTAAGCCATAGCCTCTCATTTGTTAGGAGTTACTAGACCAAATTAATTTAGTTTTCTTATTTCCCATAGATGTCATGAATGACATTCGGTAAACTTACCGACTCAATGAGGCATCTATCAGACAATAAGGTACTATTAGGATGTTGAGATCGGTAAATTTTGCTTAGAAAACTTTGTATTTAGGCTTAAGGATCTTTTATGAGCCTGAAAATCTTCAGATTTGGGGCCCACGGTTTAGAGAACCTCTCGGAGGAATTTCTCCTTGGATTTTTGCATGTAAAAAAATCCATCAGTCTCGACCGGGTTTGAACACGCGACCCTCGGGACCAGAAGCAAGTAGCATAATCATCTGATGTCCTGGCAACAAATTTGAATGTAATGTCAGTATACTAATTCGTGAGGCACGCCGTAGCGCAGTGGTTAAGGCACTACACTATAAGCCGGAAGGTAGAGGGTTCGAGTTGCGGTGGGGTCAGGATTTTTAAACTGACCCAAACCTTCTGGAGGCACTATGGGCCTGGGGTCGACCTAACCCCTAGGGGAAATGAGTACCAGACCAGGTAAGGGTGGCCGATTGTCTAACAAAAGTGGGAGCCTTAACCTCCTACTTCCCCAATGGCCTCCTAAGGCCTGTAGTGGGGTAATTTTACTTTTTTATACTAACTCGTAATTATTAATGCTTTGAAGTTTTAGATTGCAACATCTTCGGAGAGCAGTGTTTTTTTTCGCATTTTTTTCAGATACGGAAGATGGTTGAGTCGAGTTACATCAGAAGATTTACCAGCTCCTATCAGACCCAAAAGTATCACCATGTTGGAAGAGACGTTTGTTGTAATTGAGTGTGACCACTTAGCCACACATAATGACGTCCCAACGTCCGAACTTTACTTATAGCCTACGCCTAATTTCATTACTTTTACTTTTCACAGAACTTTTCCACAAGGCTATATTAGAAAGCGGAACTTCTTTAAGAGCATATTGTTTTCAATATCCCCTAATTTACGATATTTAGAGATTATGGGTTTGAACTCTAGTGACCTAGATGCCGCCTACAGGAAACTAATGGAGTTAACGCCTTTAGAACTTGTCACACCAGTTCCGATGCCAGTACGTATAATTTTCTATTTTTATATCGTCTCCCTTTCACGGAAGTTATAATGCTTCAAATTGAAAAAAAATAAATAAATTTTAGATTTAAATCTTCTGTAACATGTAAACTATTGAGCTAAGAAAAACAATTTTCACAAATCTTAATTATACAGTAAAACTTGTTCAAAGCGGAATCGCATGGGACCAATTTTTTTCCTCATTAGACAACATTCCGCATTATAATAAACAAAAATTATCAACTAATCTTAGATTATAGAGCACCGTATATGTATTTTTATGTACCTTGGTTTAATATTGTAGTCCCGCTGCCGTTGGAAAGTGAAGTACAGTATGTACGAGCGACGTCGACGGTAACGCGCAAAAAAAAAAACAGTCCAGTTTCGTCAGCGTTAAAAATGTCTCTTAGACGCGTATCCTGAAATTAAAGTATGCAGTTTCGGTTTCCACTCACTAACTATATTTTTGTCCACTTCCTTTGATTCTCCGCAAATTTCATTCCACACTATATTGCGTCGTCTTTTAAAACTGTCCACAACCAACCTGAAGATGTCTTGGAATCGTTATTCCCTAGGAATATAGCAACAGCTAGAGGTTGACTTTGGACCATCGATCCAGATATTCGGAGATTCTTTGATCGTGGTGTTGTAAAACACCCCCACACACCTCGTTGATTTCTTTATTTCCCTTTTTTTTTCCTCATTTGACAATTTCCTTGTGTACATTCATTCAATATTTTTTCTTTGTGTTTTAAAATCTCATAAACTTGGGTTTTTCCACATTTAAATTTAGTCATTATTTCGCGTACTGAGAGTTTTTCTTTATCTTCAATCACATTCACTTTTTCGTTTAATGACAATGATACATACGATTTAGCCATCTTTATTCCGTAAATTCAGAACACTGCCTGTCAAAGATACGTATAGAATTGGTCTCAGATCTTAAACTAATTTAAGAATTTACAAAGCACTGGTTATTTGTAAAACAGATGCCACACGCCAAATATGTATTAAACGAACCTGTAGTTCGCAAAACGGATATGCAGTGAGGCCGAAAGAAAATTCCAGATACAGGTAGAAACTCTACTTCAGCCGGCGGCAGAAATCATCATTTATTGTTGATTCGCCTTACGGGAATTCAATGAAGTGGAAACTAATTTATTTCTCTCTCTATCTTTCCGCCTTGTAAACATTTTCTTTCATGAATTGCGCAGAAATATCCTTACGTTTCCGCGTTGGATAATTCCGTTTTATACAAAATAAATAACCTAAATTACTATTATTTTGCCAGGGCCAATAAATTGGTTCACATTGGACAGATTTCCGCATTATTCACGTTCCGTTTTAAACAAGTTTTGCTGTATAAACATCATGGCGAGTCAGGTTTAGAAAGCCTATGTCCTCTCAGCCGGCTACTAGTTTCACATCCAGTTGTGTCATTTACAGAAGTGTACGATCAACTAGCCACTATACAAATGACGTAATCAGAATGTCGTGTCCTCCCAACCATTGTAGCTAGTTTTTTCAACCTGAAGCCACTACTAATTGTAGCTATACCAATTTCTCTTGATTCTCAGTGGGGAATGGTTCCATACTGACTGAAATCCCAAGGAGAGTCGAACCAAAGCATATCCCGTGGCTCTGCTTCAAGACATGACGGCTTAAACCTCTGGTCTAGACCCGGGACACAATTACGTAGTTTTGCAATTCCTATTGGTAATTCATTAATCTGATTGAACAATAAAACGTGTTAGTTTTTTTTAATTAACGACTGAAAATTTGTAAAATATAACTGATAAACAAATTTAGTAACTAACTTTAATTTGATATTTTATATATCATCAACATCATCATCAACTGTCATGAATTACGCCTTTGTAGACCTGTTTTGGTCATATCTAGCAGTCTTTCAAGAGGTCTTCCTGGCCGTCAATATACCTTGGGTT
Organism: Diploptera punctata; assembly: GCA_030220185.1. Taxonomy (NCBI): domain Eukaryota; kingdom Metazoa; phylum Arthropoda; class Insecta; order Blattodea; family Blaberidae; genus Diploptera; species Diploptera punctata. Next base: position 95,672 of record JASPKZ010001364.1, on the reverse strand, counting down.
TGTACTGCATCATCATCATTGGGATTCTTGACTTATCCATTCTTTTTACATGGTCTAGCCAGTTAATTTATATAATGTGTATATAGTCCACCGCTGTGATCTCGAGCAAGCGTGCTGCCTTGTCACGCAGCGGGCCCGGGTTCGATTCCCGGTCGGGACAGGCTCCTGGGTGAGGTTTTTTGGGATTTTTCCTCACCTGTAAAACAAATGTCAAGAAGCTTAGGACCCAATGGTCTCCGGAAATCATCCGGCCATCATCATCATCCTTATTATCATCATCATCAATCTACACCGGTGTAGAAAGCAACGGGAAGCTACCACACCAATAATTTCCTTGTAAAGCTACAAAGCATAGAATGGAAATGCTATGATTGCAGTGAAATACCTGTCCTCGGGCAGAATTACTATGGATGGAGGAATTAGTTTTTTTTTTCTTTTACTGAGCTTATGTCCGCGCGGCCATGAACCTACGGGTTAGATAGTGCCAGTTAGTTAGTTACTGATTCTACTTCCAATTATTGTTATAAGATTTCTTCATTCTTTTTCGATCTAAAAGAGCGTGTCCTGCTGTCCTTTTGAGAAATTTAATTTCTGTTGCTTTGATTCTGCTCCTGTCTCTTTTTCTTAATGTCCAAATCTCACTTCTGTGTAAAAGAGAGAGTAATGCTAAAGTATTACGTATTACGTATTTTCTATTCCTGTGGATTTTTGTACTAATTTAGCTTTTAATGTATTATTTATTATTTCTAATATTTGGGTAAATTTGGTGATTTTCTTCTTCACGTCTTTTTTCATTTTGATAATAATATAAATAAATTTGATAAAAAATTAAAATTTTCAAAATACAGTATCAGTTATGGGCATTGTTACATATCACAATGTACAATTAATTAAATTTGTAGTGTGAAATAAAAAAAGATATTTCACAACCCAAATAGTTGAAATGTTGTACTTTTTCTAGGCTTTGGTTATTTTAAAATTAACAGTATTAAGCATACAATACAGCAATGCTGGTTCAGTGGTAGCATATCTGCTTCCCGACTAGTGGGCCAGTGTTTATAAATCCTAAAGGTTATTTTTTATTTTATTCATGGAAAAATGCACGTACGACCAAGCAGGCCAATGCGCAATATAAATATAAATGTATTTAATTTCTTTCGAAAAAAATATCACTTTTTTTGCAGTATGTGGGTGCAGTTGGAGTATTATTATTTTGTCCTACGTTGGACTTGAAATCACCACCGGGAAAAGTTTTCTTATCTGAAGAGCCTTTAAATCTATTGAATAAAGGAAGATTTTCCAAGATACCGATACTTATTGGAAGTAATAATGCTGAAGGAATACTATTCGCTAATGGTAAGACACAAACAACTATGATAAATAAGTATCGTTAAAAACACAACATAGCAGAATAATATATAATATCGGCGCACTTATAATAATAATAATAATAATAATAATAATAATAAAACCTAGACAGTAAGTAGAAAACAAGCCAACAAGCTGTTAGCAGCAGAAATGGATTTTTGGAGGCAATCGACAAGAATTTCAAGAAGGGATAAGGTAAGAAACAGCACAATAAGGGAAATTATGCAAGTTGAAAAAAATTAGGAAAAACACATGAAAAAAGTTTAAATTGCAAAATTAATATTTTGGTGAATTTTCTATGCCAATTCTGTATAGGTGTTTATTTATTTAATAAATATATATTCTGCGTTTAGGGTTATTTTAGAGAGAAATATAGATTCATTTGTATTCTGTTCTGTTTAAGCAATACGAAATGTTTTGAACAACAGCGCGGTGGAATATTTTAGAAGAGCGTTACCTTACGACTTGAATGTAAAAGCAAATACTACAACAGCTAAAGACATTTGCGAAAAAATAGAACAGTTCTACCTATCTTCTACCACAGAAAACAATAAATTACTTGGATTAATCAAGGTGAGTCTAAGCTTAAATTTTTCTTCTCATTCATACTATAACTCATGACGTCTGTATTAGATAAATGTCAATAATTATTTAAATTTTCCAAATAGTAATGAAAGTTATAATTGGTAATTACCAAATATACAAAATGCTTCCACCCAAATGTTAAATAAAAATAAATTAGTATTTGATTAATCCAACATTTTTTAAATTAATTCTCTAATATGCGCGTTTTCATACGTACATCGCCATAATGGAAGAAGTTATAAAATATATTGTCATAAATCAAACAACTCTAATACACACAGTGCGCTCATATTCGCAATAACATATTTATAATGTCAATTTAATTAAGTTTCCGAAAATAGTGGCTTATACTTTAAATAATATCTCTCTAAAATACAATTTAAGAATTTCTACATCTAAAACAAAAATATTAGCTCTGAAAGTAAAATGTGGAATAAGAACAAAAATAGTGATAAACAATGTAATTATAGACCAAGTTCAGAATTTTAATTATTTAGGATGTCATTTAGGTAATGACAGAAATTTCGATAAACACACTAAAATACAACGATTCAACTATCTATCTGGCACAATTAAACGTACTTTATTGAATAAAACTTGAAAATAAACTATTTTAAAATTTTACAAAGTATTGGCAGTTCCATCTCTTATCTATGGATGTGGATTAGCAAAGGCAGATAGTAAACAAATAGAGACTGCAGACATGAAGATATTGAGAGCAATAGCAGGATACCAAAGGACCGATAAAAAGAAAAACGAAGACGTGAAAGAATAAAATACTATCAAAATGCTTACCTTCAGCACGTATTACGAATGAATGAACAGCGCATAGCAAGAAGAATATATAATTATAAACCAAAAGGGAGAAGATATTTGGGAAGACCATTGAAGAGATGGAAGGGCCAATTCGACCTATAATGAGATCGGAACAGGCCATTGGGCTTAATCCTTGTTGTTGTTGATGATGATTATGATGAAAATAGTGGCGGAAAAACCACCAGACATTTGGGTTAAGGAAATTCCTACTCATCTCCCTAAACAACATGAGTATATTTGTTAAAATTGATTTTTGATCTTGGAGATTCTCCAATGCCGAGTAGGAGTTGCCAAGCAATACCGAGTTAAGAGATAGTGGACCTATCATCTGCCAAAAATCAATAACTATCCAGAGAGAGAGAGAAAAACGAAACCTGGCGTCTAAAATGAGGCCTATTTGACTAAGATATATAATCCCGGCAGAAGAGTGCCTGGTCCTACAACTTGGGGGTTGAGCACAGGATTGACAATCCCACCCAGGGAAATTCTACCGTATAGGAGTCCATGAAAACTATGCCGGGCACACTACCCATGGTGACCAAAATCACGAAGGAAGGGCAATGACTTAACGATTGCATAAGGAATGTCCAAACATTGTATAGGACAGGAGCTCTTGAACTATAAGTAGATTTCGAGTGCTTGGAAAAAAATTGTTCAAGAATATCTATTGAGCTAAGGTAAAATAAAGAATTATATCAGTTGTATGATTCCCTAGACATTACGGATGAGAGTGACGAGATTAACTTGTGCCAGAACATGTTCAGTGGGAAAAGAGGGATCAATAATGAAAAGGATAATGGAGAGTAAAATGGAAAATAGAATAAATGTAGGGAGATCAATATTAGAGATTAAGAACGGGTTTTGAGATTATGTAAAATGACTGGGATCAGGATTTGGTGACATATTTCCAGAAATAAGGAAACCTGAAAATCAGTTTTGAGGGAAACTCTGAACCGCTTTGGGTTGTTAAACAGGTGATGATGAATTCACTGATTAAAGAACAATTAGTATGAAAACTCGTGCAACAGAAGGACAAAATTTAGCTTTCCAAATCAGTTTTGAGCGCACTAATGATCTCCAAATTTAGAAACCAATAACAACTTCTGTTTTCAAATTAGTATTACTTTGCACCCTGGAATCCATTAAAATAAAAAATAAAAAATAAAAAAACTTATTGGCGTAATTCAACTCGAACGAAGAAGTTATCTGTGAAGTTTGATGCAGCATTGTACTTTTTTAAATTTTATATCATCCCACTGAGTGCTAAGGTACCTGTAATTAACTTTTACTTTTTCGTATTAAGTTTTAAAATTTAACATTTTCCAATACTGTTATTTTAACACAGTTCCAATAATGGATCATATTATAATGATATTGTGAAAATAAAAATTAATGTCAAGAATCGAACCGTGGACCTCTAGTTCTTCAGACTAGTGTACTGCTTATAAAAGTGGTGGTGTAAAATTCTCAAATATAGAGATACTTCTAAACGAAGCCGGCCGTTGGCGATGGTTGTGACACCTACCTGACAGCGGACGAATAGAGAATTATAGATTTGTATATGTGGAAATGGTGTAGTGGGGCTGCACACTAGTCTGGAGAAGTAGAGGTCCATGGTTCGATTCCTGGTTCAGACATTAATTTTTCTTTTCCCAATATCATTCTAATATTATAAGTTTCAAAATGTCCAAAGGTAAATTTGCTTAATACAGTTAATTTGGTTAACAATATATATTCTAATAAATAGTTTTAGAACACTATAACGACATAATAGGTGATCATTAATAAGGATTTTGAACAAATAGGTCCATAATAGATCAGATTTTTAGCCAAAATGAAACATCACAGGATACCCAAACAAATTTTAAGATATCAACCTGCAGGAAGAAGAAGAAGACCAGGACGTCCACTCGAAATACTTTTGCATGGTGTTTCTCTCGAAGCCGAAACAGGTCAAGAAATGGCCTAAATTCGTGAATGTACTATGACGATGATGATGATGGTGATGCTGATGATGATGATTTATTTTGCCCTATTTAAAAACACTGACTATAGATCATGGATTTGATCATGTTTTTCCTTACACCAGTCTTGAAAGAAATATACTCATATTTATAACAACAATGGAGAAGAACTAAAACCTAGTATTGAATGCACTTATTTAGGAACAAAATAGACCATTCAGGTGATAACACAGTGGAAATTACAAATAGAATCGCACAAACAAAACAAGCAATAAATGCTTCAACTCTGTTTGGTGGAGCAAGAATATTACAAAAAATAGAAAATTACAAATGTATCAAAGCATTTTAACATATGGTGCTGAAGTTTGGCAAATTCCTACCAGGGAAACGAAAAGAATTTGAAGTACAGAAATATATGTTTTAAGAAGATCTGCTGGAAAATCTAGAATGGATAGAATACGAAATAAAGAAATAAGGGAAATTATGGGTGTGTAAGAGGAGCCGGACATCATAGATATTATTATTCTTCTTGTAAGCCCATGTTTCCCTTAACAGAGATTTAGGCGCTCTCCCCCTACAGGGAAGAATTTGAACCATGCTACTTTAATTACACTTGTTTTCTTATAGATGTCATTTGAGTGGTCCGTTGTCAGCGTTCCGCTTCATACTGACATCTAGAAAACCAAGGTAGTACTAGGACGGGAAAATTCGGTAAATTTTGCTTAGAGGCCTTTTCATTCAGGCTTTAGAATCTTTTACGAGCCTGCAAATCTTCAGACTCGGGATCCACGGCTTAAGTCCCTCTCGGAGGACTTGCTCCTTGGATTTTTTCATCCTAAAAAAATCCATCGACCCCGGCCGGGTTTGAACCCGCGACCCTCGGGACCAGAGGCAAACAGCATAACCACTAGTCCACCGCGGCCGATTATACAAAAGGATATATAGTCATGTCAAAAGAATGCCAGAGCAAAGATTTCCATGATACCGAATGATGATGATGATGATGATGATGATGACTTAGAACAATATAATCCTGTTCCAAAATTAATGTAATATTAAACGAGCATCTCCAATTGTATTGTTATTAATGTTTTGTTCTATTTGTTTTATATTATTACGATACATTATTTTATTGATACAGACTGTCAACTGCACGTTCGGCTTGTTGCTTGTGCGAACCATATTTGTAAATAACATTGTACGCGTCTTACTTTTAGTCTAATAAAGTCCTACTACTACTATTGCTACTACTAATTTCGTATGATGGTATTCTAATCATTGAGATGCTGACTATTATAAACGATTTAATTGGTCAAATGTGAGAATGTCTAAATGAAATTGGATACAGTATGTGAATAATCTCACAAGGGAATTGTCAACCATTGGATGCCGAAACCTACCTGAAATTTCTCCTAGAGAACGTTGTGATATACGAAGACTGTGTCCAAAAAAATTATATGCCGTTTTTAACTGCAAGGCACAGAAACTAAATCCAGAATCAAGTAATTGCAACTCACTGTGTGAAGCAGATGGCCTCCTTGCGCGAGTAAAGCCTAATATAGTGTGGCAGGTTTAGGCGTGCGGGTAGGTTGTCAGGGTTATGCATTTCACCAATTCAGTCCCTGGGGTTTTGGCACTGGGTTTTAATGTCTTGCAATTAAAAAAAGGCATATATTTTTGACACGACCTTGGAATATCACAGTGCTTCTCTGAGAGAAATTTCAAGGTAGGTTTCGGCATGCAATGGATGACAGTATCATTGTCAGTCCGAAAGAAGCATTTTGATCAGTTGTCTTTCTTTTTTTTAAGTATGTAACCGATGTCGTCTACTACATACCAACATATTGTGTTCTCAAAATTCAGTCAGAACATTCCAAGCTGCCTCAATTCACATATGAGTTCACAGTGGATGGAAGCAAACATATATTTTCCCACGAACGACAAGGACTTCCAGGTAAAGAATGATATTTTATAAAGCATTATTATAAGTAATATTCTAGTTTTTATAAAGTTATATGGTGCTGAAGTCTGGCAAATTCCTACCAGGGAAATGAAAAGAATTTTAAGTACAGAAATGGATGTTTTAAGAAGATCAGCTGGAAAATCTAGAATGGATAGAATACGAAATAAAGAAATAAGGGAAATTATGGGTGTACAACAGGAGCCGGACATCATAGACATCATAGAAAAGAAAAGATTGCAGTGGTATGGTAATGTCAAACGAATGCCAGAGCAAAGATTGCCAAAAATAGTTATGGAATGGATCCCAATGGAAAGGAGGGAGAGAGAAGACCGAAGAAAACTTGGATAGAAGGGGTACAAGCAGCTATGAATATCAGAGGAATGGAGGAAGATCAATGGATGGATAGAGAGGAATGGCGTTTGGTTTCCGGAAGACGGCGGCAGCTGCCATGATACCGGATGATGATGATGATGATAAAGTTATAATATCTAAGCAGTCCACCGCTGTGGTCTCGAGGTAGCGTGCTGCCTTGTCACGCAGCGGGCCCGGGTTCGATCCCCGATCGGGGCAGTTTTTCTGGGTGAGGTTTTTATCGGGGTTTTTCCTCGCCTGTAAGACAAATGTCAGGAAAACTTTAAGGCCCAAACAGTCCCCGAAATCATATGGCCATCATCATCATCCTTATCATAATCATCATCATCCTTCACCGGTGTGGAAAGCAACGGGAAGCTACCACTCCTACAATTCTCTAGTAAAGTTACAAGCATAGCATGAAAATGCTATCATTGCAGTGAAGGACTTGCTCTCGGGCAGAATTACTATGGATGGATAATATCTAAGCAAAGGAGCAGATGCCAATTGGGATTTCCGGATCTCTGATTTGGTCAAAAACTCTGATAGAACTGATATTTAATCTCTGGGGTGAATTTCGGTGAAGTCTGGGCGGTCTAACTTACCCAAATCCACTCTCCTCACCTCCAAGTCGGGGCCCCCCGGAACCTTAAAAAAATATTCCAAGATTTTAAGATGTAAAAGAGATAGCAGGGTGTGGAAAGAAACGGGAAGCTACTGCACTTATACATCCCTAGTAAAAATGAGATGAAGAAAAATACTTCTGAAATAATAAAGAGAATTATTCTTCAGCTGCAGGCATTGCATGATGAGCCTTTCCACGGTAAAAGAGCTGAGTCAAGGAAAGAGTGGAGAATGCTGAGTTTGCAATGAACGATCTGCTCTTGGGAGGAACACTGTGTATGTATATATACAACAATTAGTGAGCTATAGTTACCGATGTATGAAGACGTTTATTCAATTTTCTTCTTCTTCTTTTCTACAGGCATATCTGTTTATTTCTACAGGCATATGACTGTTTATTTACACACACTATGTCAATAATGATTACATTACATTCTATCTCTTGAAAGGTCTGCCCACTTCCCTTTTTCCTCTAGGACATAGGTTCTTCGCTACTCTAATATGCCTCGTATCGTCAGCTCTGTCCACATGGGCATTCCATTCCATTTTTCTTGTTGTAATAAATATCTCAACATCTATGACATTTCATTACTTCCTCACATCCTGGTTCCTGACACTGTCAAGTACTGTTTTGTTTACTATGGATCTTAAAGTGTTTAATATGATATAAGAAATTAATATGATTCCTTTTTCTGTTGAAAAATAATAATGATGCGTTGTAAGTCTGCAAGCTGACTCAGGTAGTATGTCTATTTCCTAACTAGAAGGTCGGGGTTCAATACCGGTAGGGTTGAAAATATTAATTGCAAATGTAATTTAATTGTCAAATTTTCAGTCTCGGTGCCAGGAGGTGTACAATGTTAATAGCTCGATTGTACATGGGATTCCTTCGCAGTACGTATGTTGAGAAGGCATGTAGTACTGTTGATTGCAATTCGTCTGTCGTTGAGAACGTGAAGCCTGGCGGCCCCTTTGGTACTTTTCGAAGGAGAAGAGTATGTGCCGGAACCGGGTTCACCTTCTCCATTCTCATTATCATCATCATCACCCTCATACAATACAGTGTACATTACAAAAACAAACAAACATACTCCTCTCTACACTAGATACAAGAATATCTGCCGAAATTATGCGTAATTAAAAATAGACCACATTAACGCCATCTATTAGCTCAACGCGGAACACCAAAGACGAAAAGTGCAATGGGTATCACTAGTACACACACGTTTCGCTTTAGCATAAGTTAATGCATCATTTTGGATTTTCTTCCAACAGCTAGGAAAGTGAATTATCTGCACATTGAAAAAAGAACTAGTAAAATTAAACTCTTTTATGAAAGTGAATAACATATATTACCAAGTTTTTCAACAAGTAGCACAAATGAACAGTCATATATACTGTTTCAAATAATAGTAAATATAATTATTTCGAAGTAAGGCACTATCCATCCATAGTAATTCTGCCCGAAGGCAGGTCTTTCACTGCAATCATAGCATTTTCATGCTATGATTGCAGCTTTACTAGGGAATTGTAGGTGTGGTAACTTCCCGTTACTTTCCACACCGGTGAAGGATGGTGATGCTGATGATGATTGCGATGGCCATATTATTTCGGGGACCGTTTGGGCCTTAAATTTTTCCTGACATTTGTCTTACAGGTGAGGAAAAACACCGATAAAAATCTCACCCAGAAAAACTGCCCCGTCCAGGGATCGAACCCGGGCCTGCTGCGTGACAAGGCAGCACGCTACCTCGAGGCCACAGCGGTTAAGGCACTATAGGTTAACTAAAACTATGAGTATTTAATTATCAAATAACGAAGCTTAAGATGCCCATTCATATTTTCCATCTTCACAGAAAGCAGTTTCTAACCAAAATATCCAATTCTCTTTTATACGAGAACATGACAGAGAATAACAACATCGTAGCACAAGGGTCACAAATTAGATTTCATGGAAGTCCATTTTCAAAGTATAAATTCAGTCGAGGTCCGGAACCACCGTTGATTAAACATACAAAGCTGTAATTATATTATTTTTAGTCTGATCATCTTACCTCAATATTAATGTTGATTTGTTCTTGAACATGTTTCAAAACAATTCTGTTTTATCGTCAGCTTCTCCAGACTGGTTTTATTTATGTTGCACAACCTGGATGTCGATGTTAAATATTAAATTAGCACCGAAAAATAACTGCAGTTTAAATAAACTAATAAAAACCAACAAAAATGAAAAAAAAACTGATAAAAATAAAAAGTCAGGAATATATCAAATTGAATGCATGGGTTGTGAAAATATATATATTATAGGAAAACAAAAAGAAACTTAAACATTAGAACCAAAGAACACATAATAAATATTAAAAATGGGGAAATAGAAAAATCTGCAGTTGCTGCTCATGTTTGGTCTGAAAAACATAATATAAATTCAGACACTAAATTATTAAAACAGTTAGAAAATACAAAAGAGCTGACTATTTGGGAGAAAATTTATATTCAGAAGAACAAAAACAGAGTTATGAATTTTGATATACCGATGGAGCGTGACCTTGTTTGGACGTTCTTTGGCCAACCACAGGATGGAGCTGACATCGACATCCAGGTTGTGCAACATAATGCAACATAAATAAAACCAGTCTGGACAAGCTGACGATAAAACAGAATTGTTTTGAAACATGTTCAAGACCAAATCAACAGTAATATTGAGGTAAGATTATCAGACTAAAAATAATATAATTAAAATAACCTCAAAATATCACTTCCTAATATTAAATATTAAATACAAAGCTTTTATTAAGTAATTAATATTGTAAGGATATTATTTAAATTATGCCTATGATATGGGTATAAATTGCACAAATTAAACAAATCACATGGTAAATACTAAAAGGATACAGTACAGTAGTGCACAGTTTTTGATTCTAATAATTATTTGTAAGTTTATAATAAATTTAACATACGGTCTAATATTTAAATATCTTACCTCACAATTTTCGTGTTTTTCGCGATACCAGGTTCCAAAAGGAATCCGCCAATTGGTGACCCCTGTCGTAACATGACAGATTTTCCTGACCTGAATATTGCATTGTATATTTTTACTGTAATTATTATGACTATGTCTAAAGTTCGTATCTTTCAGATGTATCTAAATTAAATAAAAATAATTTTAAACCTCTGTATATTACTTTCAGAGTTATATGCAATTATACATGAATACCTGTATTTCGATAGGTGCTGCCCACACTGATGAGCTGAAATACCTCTACGCTGCAGAGATGAAAAAGGACTTTGATTCTGATACTGTAGAATATCTCATATCAAAGAGAATGGTGCATATGTGGGCAAATTTTATTAAACTAGGGGTAAGTGAAATTCTCGTATGTTCCTTTATTACGTATGCCCAAACATGACAGAATGTCTTTAAATTTATAAAATATGCTGCAGTTTTGATTCCAAATATATGTTAATTTATATACTCTAAGCAATATGATGCCGGGCAAGGGACGATGGATTTTTAGGATGGAAAAATCCAAGGAACAAGTTCTGCGGGAGAGCCGGGGTCCCGAATCTGAATATATTCAAGCTCCTAAAACAACCACAAGCCTGAATAAAAAAGCCTTTTTGCAAAATTTAACCGACCTTCAATCATCCAAGTAATAGCTTAGTTACCTACTACATGTCTCATTGAAGCGATGTGCTAACCACATGTCACTCGTTGGCATCTCTAGGTAAATAAGCTAGCTAAATTAGTCTGGTTGAGAAATGCTTGATTAGGGAACACACGTTTCCCCATGTGGGATTCAACGACCAATACATAGGCCTGCTATCAATAGAATACCTTGTATAGTGTTGCTTCATGTTACCAGATCGCGAAATTAGATCTGAACCAGAAAAAATCATTCACAGATGTGGATGACTTCTTCAAAAGGGAGTTAAGCCATGGGTCCCGTGTCGTAGATTTACGATACGTAAAATAGCCAACGTCTGACGAAATCTGACAAACGTTTATGTCAATATATAAGTTGGGACTCTAATAAATTTGGTTGTTTATGAGTGTCGTACATAAATTACGCTTTCAACATTTCTGGGCAAAGAAAAGGTAGTTGCGCCGTAACCGAATAGTTTAAGACAACATATCTTGATGCAGAGCTACGGTACTTGCGTGCTGGTATGAATTCCAATGTGGGAAGAAACTTTCTCATGGAATTTCGGCCAGTATGGGACTGGTGCCCACCCAGCATCATGACGAAGACTCCAGGTTGAGAAAACCAGTTATAACGGCTGGAGGACTCGACAAGCTGACCACATTACCTCTATACTGGCTACATGATCGACCATCTCACATGTGGATGTGATGCCAATAGTAGGGTGGTAGGCCAAAGGCGTTCTAAGTCCGTCGCGCCAGGGAGTTAAGTTTATAGGGAGTTCAATAAAATATCGTTGAAAATGAAGACAATTTTATTTGCTGGGAAGGTTCTACATAACAAAATAAATCACATTAAAGTCTAAATCAGTTAGACCAATAAAGGCATAAAGCGTAACAATAAAGTATTGTTCGATAATGAAATTTTAAAATGTACGACTATTTAACTCATGCCCCAAATGGGATTCAACGACCAATTACATTCCAATGATGTTTTAATTACGACCAATCACAGTCATGTTTTCACCATGAATTTATCAAACAAGTTTATCATATTAAAGAAAGCTCCTCCTTTTTAACATTCTGAATAGGCCATAGCATTATTTTGCAGTGACTGACTCTCCAAGAAATACGACTACCAGATTGTATACATAGTGCACGAATGTCACTGATAGTGCTTGCGAGATATAATATAAAAACATTTGTAGCAATTGATTATACCACAAAAAAAGCACTGTTTGCACTTTCTTAAACGAATTATTTCCCTGGAAATAACGTTGCAGAAAAATATAATTGACATATTTACATCATAGGACATCAGAAATTAATTAGTATCTAAAATGTTGATTATAAATTTCTCCACTAGGGTGAATTCTTACAATATTGCGATCCTTTTGCAATAAATAATATGATCTGGTTGCAGTGATGAACTAGCGTAACAATCGTTTCTCATTTGTTTTCAAACATCGCCGTTTACATTAAATAAATATTTTAAAATAACTATATTTAAGTAATCATTTGTGAGTAAACAGCTTAATTTTATTCGTTAGATAGTCCTAAAAACTGCCACTTTTGATTTCCAAATTTTCCAGATAAATTGGAAATCACTCGTGGCATTACTTATGATGATTCCTGATAAATGTAGATCATGTTTAACTCTATAGAGAGTTATTACATGGATTAAACTGAAGAATTACACGGTTATAGAGAAGTTTTAAGCAAACAATTTGAGATAAGGTACCTGAGATTTCAGACAAAAAAACTGAGTTATCGGTTAAAATATTGTTATACACAGTAATTTTGAAATTAAATAGGTTATATGATGAACACTAAGTAGGGACTGGATGAAAACGTAGCTCTTAAGAATGAATTAACTATATTTTCTAAATCTGATTTTAAATAATTGTTCTATATATGGACAGCTAATGACAAATGAAGGACATTTTGAAGAAATGGCTGAATTCAAATAGGCCTACCTAGGAACAGTAATCACAAATAGAAATGAGATGCATAAAGAAATTAAACATAGGTTCAAATCTGGAAATGCGTGCTATTGTGCATTACAGGGTCTCTTGTCGTCCCGACTCCTTTCAAAAAAACATTAAACTGAAAATATATTCCAGTTATATTATATGGATGCGAAACATGGACTCTTACTTTAAGGGAGGAAAGGAGTTTAAGAGTATATGAGAATAAAGTTCTTAGAAAAATGTTTGGACCAAAGAGAAATGAACAGACAGGTGAATGGAGAAGACAACATAAAAGTGAACTACATGGTCTTTATAGGAAGCCAGCTATAATAAGAACAGTTAAGTCTGTAGACAACGATGACCAGGACATGTGGCACAAATGAGGAATGAAAGACGTGCATGGAAGCTTCTTGTAGGAAAACCAGAGGGAAAACGCCCAGTTGGTAGAAAAAGAATGAGGTGGGAGAATAATATTAACCATGATTTGAGGGAAGTAGACTATACAGGGGATGATTGGAAAACATTAGCTCAGGATAAGGATGTATGGAGAGATTATGTCCGTGCGGCCATGAACCTACGGGTTCGATAGTGCCAGTGAGTTAAAGTTATATATATATATATATATATATATATATATTCCACCGCTGTGGTCTCGAGGTAGCGTGCTACCTTGTCACGCAGCAGGCCCGGGTTCGATCCCGGCAGTTTTTCTGGGTGAGGTTTTTATCGGGGTTTTCCCTCACCTGTAAGACAAATGTCAGGAAAACTTTAAGACCCAAACGGTCCTCGAAATCATATGGCCATCATCACCATCATCCCTATTATCATTATCATCATCATCCTTCACCGGTGTGGAAAAGCAAGGGAAGCTACCACACCTACAATTCCCTAGTAAAGCTGCAAGCATAGCATGAAAATGCTATGATTGCAGTGAAGGACCTGCCCTCGGGCAGAATTACTATATATATATATATATATATATATATCGAGACTCGGGTTCAAATCCTGACTCAAGCATTCATTTTTCTTTTCATATCATATCTATATATGTATATATATATATATATATATATATATATATATATATATGTGTGTGTGTGTGTGTGTGTGCGTGTGCTTGTTGCTTAATAGTTGATTTTTATTCTATATCTAATTAATTTATGAACCGTCTCATACTATTGCACATTCCTATTTAATTTCTAATGCAGCATTATGAGTATCAGATGTCACTTTAACAACGTACTGCTACAGGAATTTATTGTCCAAAACTCTGGTTTCCCAATCTTAAATTGATTGATTGTCAGCAAACCCTCTATTTACACTCACGTCGACCCTGATTAGGAAACTTAGTGCGGGTTGCGTCCGCTCCTGAAATTTGAACATTCTGATAGCAACCGTAAAAATAAAGATAAGTGAGTAATTCAAACTGAACGTAAATCACACAACCAGTATTATAGGCAAAGATAAAATTAATAGTAATAAATTGACAGATGTTGTATACAAAATCCAGTGTGGTGATTGTGAAAAGTCTTATGTAGGCCAAACAAAAAGGTTTCCAAGAAAAATAATTGAATATAAAAAAGAACATCAAGTACACCAGGTGCAGAATTTTCAGCAATCAGTGAACATAGAATTAATCAAGATCATGAAACGAAATGGGAAGACATAAAAATAATTACCACAAAAGATTGATAGCAGAAATGGCCTATATAAAAAAAAGAAAATAAAGCATTGAATAAACAACAAGATTTAAGAGAATGATGTGAAACGTATCATTCCTTTTTAAAATATTTTTGATCATAAATTAGAATTGTTGTTTGCAGATGATCAAATTATTTTTGCAGGGGATGAAGATGATATGAAATATATGATATATAAATTAATGGAAGAATATAAAAAATGGGGACTGAATATATATTTACAGAAAACAGAATATATGTGTTTGGGAAAGGATGTGGATGGCCTCATACTTGAAACAGGGAAAATAAAAAAAAAGTGAATTTTTTAAATATCTTGGGTCAATAATTACAAGTTTAGGTACCTGTGAGAGAGATGTACAGGCTAAAATTGCAATGGCAAAAAATGCAACTAAGACATTACATGGAGTAATTTGGAACAAAAATATTACAAAGGAAACTAAAATGAAAATTTATAAGAGCATATTACAGATTATTTTGTCATATGGAAGCGAAACTTGGTCTTTGACGGAATTACAAAAGAATAAAATTAGAACAGTTGAATTCGATTATTTTAGAAGAAGCCTCCATAAAACAAGACAGGATAAAATAAGAAATGAATTCCTTTGGAGAGAAATCAAAGGTCACCACATCTGTTGTTAAGAGGATTGAAAATCAAACGCTTAAATGGTATGGCCATGTACAAAGAATGGAAAATAAAAGATGGCCAAAAAATATATACCAATGGTCACCCCCTGGAAGAAATAAACGTGGCAGACCAAGATGGAAATGGAAAACCTACGTCAGAACAATAATGGAGGATAGGAAATTGGAAGAGGGAGATTGGAATGATAGAGATAAATGGAAACTGAAGACGGCAAACCTATAAGTGGGGGAAAGCCGAAGAAGAAGAATAAATTGGAATTTTAAATTTGTTAATTTAAATTTGTAAATAAAAAATGTCTTGGCGATGTTAACTCATCATCAATTGCAGGCATGGATTAGGCCATTGGCCTGTTCCGCTTCAGGATAGAAATCGATCCCTCCATCTCTTCTTTGGTCTTCCTGGGTCTCTTCACCCTGTAGTTCAATAGCTGCAGAGGTAGTCTATTGTTTGGCATTCTAAGAAGGTTTTCGTGCCAATTATTTTGATATTTTTGAATGGTTTCAGTTATTGCTGGTGTGTTGAGAGTTTTGCGGATATCTTCATTGCGCATGTGGCCATAAAGCGTATAACCCGCTAAAGGTCTTAATAACTTCATTTCTACAGCTACTATCCTATTTAATTTACCTGTAGTAAGAATCCAGGTTTCAGAATCATAAAGTAGAGTTGGAAGAGCCATTGGTTTATAAAAGTTTAGAATTGGCGATGGTAACTATGTAGGCTATTATAAACAACCATGTCAAACGTCTTGAAAATGATCTCACTCAAGGAGATTGAAACGTCGACTTGAATAAATTAATTTTTTGACTGTGATAACAATTAATTCTTGTTGTTATTATTATTATCTTAAAATTTTATTTTTTATGAAATATGGTCGACAAACTAAACATTCTGTTTACGAAAATACAACAATATAATACGAATTAGATTTCCTTATATAATTATCACTTACTTTATGATCCATACCCCAAGAAACATACGAAATAAATCTAAATTGATATTCATGATATGTTATATAACAATTTCATGTAACTTTTTTAAAAATGGTCTAAAAGAATTATGCATATCTTGAGAATTCGTACATAAAATCAACTCCACGGTTCAAGTAATAAAGCCTTCCTAAAATCCCTACCTTCTTGGAATATGGAAGTCTGAAAATTCTTTAAAATGACCAATTCGTTTAGCAAATTATTTTTTAATATAAAATGGCATATTTAACTGTATAGCTAAAAATATTCCATCATTTCCATCATTCGATTTTAGCAATTCAGTTAGTAACTTAGGTGTGAAATTTACACGTAGAATAACCTTTCTTTAAATATTCTTTTGTTTCAGAAATCCGACACCACGAGAAGAATCTCAACTTGCAAATACTGAATGGATTCCGTTCGACTCGATAAATTATCCGTACTTGGATATTAATGTAAATCTTACGTTGCGTTACAAATTAAGGACAGATAGCATTACGTTCTGGAGAAGCATATACCGTGTTTATAATCCCGACCATCCCTGCTGGTCATGAAGTCTTAACACTTTGATTTTATAACAAGAATTCTACTTTTATTTCATACTAGCGCACCGGGCAGACGTTGTCCTGCCCGAACATTCAATTCTCATGCCATGGGCGGACGATGAAAATATGTTACTTTTTTACCATAAAATTCAGAAATTAAGATATAATTAGATATTATTAAATAAGTTCGCAAGAAAAACCTCTTACAGCCTTCTGTTGTGGCTCAAGAAGTGTGAATGATGACGTCACATAGTCATGTACCCTCCTTTGCAGGTAAGCTAAGAACCGTCATATAACAATTGTATTAGAGTGAGAAAAAAAAATAATTGATGAGAGTGAGTCAAAACAGTTTCCCCCCCCCCAGCTAGATTTCATTTCTGACCCACACTGGTCGACATTCCATAGACATCCCCGTAGAGACTCGAACCAGCGTAAGACCCGTAGTTCTGCGCCAAGACTTCTTGCCTTAACCACTCGGCTACGGCGCGAGACTCTTGATGTCAATGAAAGACAAAAATGGTTATTGTGAGTTATCTGTAAGAGATAAGGGACTCTTGGTATCAATGAAAAACAAACATTTTTTTGTGAGTTATCCGTAAGAGAAACATATGCTGTCGCGGACGTTTTTGTAGAGCGTTTTGAGATATTCAATTCTGTGTACATTAATTTTGTGTATTTTTTATGGTTTAGGCAGCGTAAGCCATTTAAGCGCCCAAAGAGCTACTTTTTTCACGTTTTCCACTACAAAGGGCGATTTTAAGGGTGTAGGAGTTGAGTATCACAACTCTCTTATAGTCTATGTTCATTCAGAGAATCTCGTGAACATTTTGCAAAAAAACCCCATCACAATCGGATAAACGGTATGGCCGCGCATAAAGTACGAACAAACAAATATACAAACAAACAAACATTAATTTTTATATATAAGATTACCTTGCACTTTATTATAGTATAGACAATAAATAAAGCATTACAGTAGAAAGTCATCAAGATGTTTGACGTAACAACCCGCACGAGTCACAATCTCCCTAACAACTTTCCTCCAGACGTCTCTATTCCTCGCGACTGTCCATCAATTACGAATTTTAAGTCTTTGGATATCTTCCAAAACTCCATTAATCCACCTAGCTTTAGGTCTTTCAATGTTTCTTCTTCCACCTGGATGGTCTATCATTATTTTTTTTTACCGTTTCAGATTACCCATTCTCTGGATGTCATTTTATTTATTTATTTATTTATTTATTTATTTTATTATATTTAAGAGCCCCACCACCACCCCCGGGTTACCTCGGACATAGTGTCCTTATCCCCGGGTCTGCTCTTGTTCCTAACTACTATCTTATCTTTATTTATTTTTCTTTGATTCATGTACATTTCGGCTTATGTGAGTTTTAGTGTTTGTGTTACAATTTGTTTGTGTGTAATTGTGGAGAACAACATTAACTATGATTTGAGGGAAGTAGATTATACAGGGAATGATTGGAAAGCATTAGCTCAGGATAGGGATGTATGGAGAGCTTATGTCCGCGCAGCCATGAACCTACGGGTTCGATAGTGCCAGTGAGTAAGTAAGTAATTGTGTTAAATTAATGTTTTTATTACCTCACCTCATATCCTTTTCTTCTATACTGCAGTTTCGGAGCTTATCTCCATCGTCAGTAGCCTCTGGTCGACCAGTGTTATGTCGTTTCTTAGCGGTTTCCTTCTTACTTCTATCGGTGGACCGATGAACCTCTGGATCAGGTCAAAATTTGCGGGAGTTTCAAAATTCATGAGTTTGTCTTTTTGTTTTTTTTGGATATGGATTTTTTCCCAGACTGTGAGTTCCTTTGTTTATCTGTTTGTTTGATTAGGCTAGCTTCTGTATCAATTAAATGTTTTTCAGACCAAGCATGGGCTGCTACTGCTGACTTGTCCACTTCACCCTTTTTTACATTTCTAAGGTGTTCCTTCAATCTAGTTTTTAAATTTCTTTTTGTTTTTCCTATATAGATTTTGTCGCAATCTTAACATTTGATCTGATATATTCCTGATTTATATTCTTCTCCAATTTTTTCATTTTTGTTGGTTTTAATTATCTTGTTTAGGCTGTATTCATTCTTTGGGGCCAATCGAATGTTAAACTTATTGAAAATTTTCTGGAACTTGTGGTGTTTTACAGGATGGTAAGTGAATTTTTTGAATCTTATGTTCTCTTCTGTTTGTTTTTTAAGTGTGCTTTCATTAATTAGTTTTTGCCTTTTAAACTTATTTATTTTCTTGTGTACCATGTTCTCTTCATAACCATTTTCTATTGCTACTTTAATTATGTATTCTTTTTCTTTTTCATATTTTTCACGGTTCAGGGGTACATTCACCAATCTGTGTGTTAGGCTATTGAATACAGCTTCTTCGTGGGCGAAATGGTTGAATCCTGATGCCTTAATGTAGTTATCTTTATGTGTGTTCTTTCTGTATATTCCAAATTCTATTTTGTTTTTTTCGTTTCTAGTTAGGGTTAGATCCAAAAATGAGATTTGTCTGTCAGTTTCAGTTTCCATTGTGAATTTTACAGTTTTGCTCTGAAGGTTCAGGAGTTTTAAGGCATCTTCTATTTGTTTATGGTTTATAATGGCTATTATATCGTGAACGTATCTGCGCCAAAATTTGAAAGTTAATGGGTGTCCCCTTGTGATTTTCTGTTCAAAACTACCCATGAATAAAATTGGCCAGAAAGGGAGATAGGGGGTTCCCCATGGAAAGTCCAAAATTTTGTTTGTAGTATTTCCCATTATATATAAAGAACATTTGTTCGATGCACATTTTGTCAAAATGATGTATTCTTCTATCTTTTCCTTTTCCAAATTATTGTTCGTTAACCATTTTTCCAGAATATCAATGGTGGTTTCTCTTGGGATTAAACCTCATAGTGTTCTTTCCCTGTGAAAGTTAAATAAGTAATTGTGTTGTTTGTGAAGTGTGTGTTGATTTTGACGACGTTGTTATCGCCTGCCTTGTCTTTGTTGCTCGATGCTTTTCAGTCCCAGAACTCTTCCAGTATACTTTGTGAGAGATTTGAAGGCTTCCGTCCCGGTTCAGAAGTCGAAGGCGGGCGGCCATTGAGTTTCCCCAATCATGGCTGCTTCTTCTAGCTCTCTCCTGAATACATTGTACTTGGTACAGTGATAGAGGATGTGTACTACATCGCCCTCTCCGGGGTTAAAACAGTCGCAGAGAGGCGAGTCTGCACGTCCTCTTTCGCATAGTTTGGAGCGGAATTCTGGGTATGTCCTGCGAATCTCAATCCAGTTATTTTATCAGCACCAGTGTCTGGTAATTTATACAAGCAATATAATTCATTAGTATATCGTATTCGCCATTTTCCTCTTTCCTAAGTAGCACCATATATTCTTTTCAGAATTTTCCTTTTAAAAATTCCGAGCTGAGTAATTGTATTTTCAGTCAAATCCCAAGTCTCACTTCCATACGTTAGCACATGCATTATTAATGCCTTATATAATCTTATTTTTGTGTTAAAAAGTAAAATATTATTTAAAATAGTTTTATTATTCCATAGTAACATTTATTTGCATTTTGAATTCTCTTACTTATTTCTTCTTTAATCTCGAATAAATAAAGTATTATTATTATTATTATTATTATTATTATTATTATTATTATTATTATTAGTGTTGTTAATTTGGCTCTCCAGAAATACAAAACTTGCAACTTTTTCATAGTAATACACAGCGGATTTATAAATCTTCAGCAAATATATCACCTTGCCTGTTTTAATTCTGCCACTATACAATTCGACTTTTGAACGACTACGAATTTCTTCAATTTCAAAACTAAACCACACTTTGGTATTCTACTCTTGGGTTTCTTTATGTTCAGCTTATAACCACATTGTGCTTGTAAGTCATATCGCTACCGATATTGTGATTTATTAGACTGATTTCAATATGATGACTAGGAAACCTGATCACAATTTATACCATAAAATAAGTATGAAAATAAGTTTCATTGGTTTGGACATTGCCTTTTTGAAGAATTGTAAAAAAGAATCAGTTTTTCCAAAGTTCATTCAGGTAAATGTGTCAAAAAATTGTAGAGATAGAGAGAGAATAACCAAATTTACTAAACAAAAGTGGCTAGATTCGGAAATTAAATACCTTTATTCTAAGAGGAGCAGATTGGAAATTCAATCTTATAAACTGTGGAAAATATTAACAGCACATCTTAATGAACTTGAATTTTTAGATTGGTGTGAATTTCAAAGAAATATGTTTCGATCTATCAATTTTAAGGTTCAGAAAAAACGTTCTTCCCAACAGATTAAATTGAAAAAACTTCTTGATCACAGGAGGGGATCCGGGGTATGCTCCGATAGGGTCAATATTGTGGAGAATCTCTCTTCACAAACTTTTAATGACCAAGAATTGCAGTTGTTAAATAAAGGCTTAAAATTTGCTTTACCTGATCATAATTCCGAAATAGAAAATGTTATTGCTGGCATCGAATCTTCAATTAAACATTTTAATGAACCCACGAAACAATATATCAGAGAATTTAGCAAACAGATCGTTACTAAGAATTTGGCTACTTCTAAGAAATCATTAAATAGCATTGACATACAAAACAAGAGAGTCATTAAGAGTTTGAGAAGAAGGGATTGTTTTTACATGAAAGCTGATAAAGGGAATAGGGTCGTTGTCTTGGATAAACAGGACTACTATGATCGGGTTAATGATATGATTATTAGTGGTCCTTATCAGTTGGTTAATAAAAATCCATTACCTAAAATGATCAGGGACGTAACTAATGTTGTGAATTCATGCAATCATCTGATTACTAAGGAACTAAAACGTAAATTGAATATTTCGAATCCATTGGTACCTAAATTGTACTGTTTACCTAAAATACACAAACCTGGAAAATTAGTTAGACCTATAGTTTCAGCCATATCTGCACCCACTTACAATATTTCTAAATGGTTGAGTTGTGAGTTTGGTAATCTACCCCTACCACAGTCCGGCTTTGCTGTTAAGAATTCGCTGGAATTCATTGAGAAAATTAAGAATATCGAGCTGAAGGATGGAGAGATTTTAATTTCTTTTGATGTGAAATCTCTCTTTCCTAGTTATACCTATACCTCAGACGCTGAGTTACTTGGAAGACTTACTACTACATAATAAATTGGAGCCCCATATTGTAAATCAATATATCAAGTTAACGGAACTTTGCATGAATCAGAACATTTTTCAATTTAATAATAAGTTTTATGAACAAAAGGAAGGAACCGCAATGGGTAATTCATTGTCTCCTTTCCTAGCTGATCTTTTTATGAGCAGATTTGAGACAGAGCTTGAAAAGGAATTAGATTATTTTCCCAGGTTCTGGCTCAGATATGTTGACGACATTTTTGCTATTTTTGATACCAAAAAATGCAATGTACAGGAATTTGTTGAAATATTAAATGACCGGACTCCCAGCATAAATTTTAACTTATGAAGAGGAGGAGAATGGAAGGCTGCCCTTTCTAGATATGATAATAATTAGAAATAATTATAGATTAGAATTTGATATTTATAGGAAAGAAACCAGTACATTTAGATATATCACGGCAGATTCGTACCATTGTAATCAACATAAAATGGCCAGTTTCAATTTTTTAGTTCACCGTCTTACCACTTTTCCGTTAAGTAAAAATAGATATAATAAGGAATTACAAACCATTAAAGATATCGCTAAGTGTAATGGTTTCAATGGAAATATTATTGATAATTTGATTCGTAAATTTGAATTTAGAAAACTTATTACTGATCCTACAGCCTTCCATTCTCCTATTAATAAAGCTAATTTTGCAATTTTGCCGTACGTTCCCTCTTTAACTAGAGGTTTGAACAAGATATTCAAAGGACTAGATACTAAATTGATTTTTACTTCCACTTTGACATTAAATAGTGTACTTGGAAACCCTAAAGATAAAGTCGATTGTATAGAGAAATCCGGTATTTATGAAATTGGATGCAATGACTGTGACTTGAAATATGTTGGGCAAACCAGAAGATCCATTTTAACTAGATTTAATGAACATATTGCCCATTTCAGACTCAACAGAATTGAAAAATCTGGAGTTGCCCAACATATTTCTGAGTACGGTCATGCTATCAATAAAAGTAACCTTAGGCTGGTTCGTTCGGTCATGGATTTCAAATTCCTTAACGTCCTTGAAAGTTTGGAAATTTATAAAAATAAGGATAAAATAATGAATAAAGACAAGGGCCCTATTCCGTACAGCGCCCTCTTTTCTCTAATTGAAACAAAAGAGGATTAGTTTTAGTATGTTTTATTGTTCACTTATGAATGATTGCGTCATGTGACGTAGTTTGTTTTTAACTGAATTTGTTTCTTTACTTATTATCAATTCTGTCTTCAGTCAATATCTGGTCTTGAGAATGACAGCTTGGCTGTAGAAACTTGTTGACCATTTTAAAACATTAATTGGTGAAATGGGCATATTGACTACATATATATTTTAATATTATATCACCAAGAAGATCACTTGTGTATTAAATTCATTCATAGTGTTGCACTCAAGAGCAGGTCTTTCACTGCAAACTCAGCATTCTCCACTCCTTCCTTAACTCAGCTTTCCTTTGTGTATCTGCATACAAACCATTTATTTTAATATTGTCTATCATCTGATGTCTTTTTCTGCCTCTAACTTTCTTTCCGTTGACCATTCCTTCTAGGGCATCCTTCAGCAAGCTGTTTCTTTTCCTCTTCTTTATGAGTTCCAACATTATTATTCTTTTACCCACTCTGTCTAGCACATCTTTATTTCTTACTTTGTCTGTCCATTTTATACGTTGCATTCTTCTCCATATCCACATCTCAAAAACTTCCAGTCGCTTTTCCTCATTCCGTCGTAATGTCCACGTCTCTGCACCATACAATGCTACACTCCAAACAAAGCACTTCACTAGCCTCTTCCATAATTCTTTTGCCAAAGGTCCGCAGAAAATGCTTCTCTTCTTGTTGAAAGCTTCTTTTCCATTGCTATCCTCTGTTTTACTTCTTGACCGCAGTTCATGTTACTACTGATAGTACAACTCAAGTATTTGAAGCTCTCCACTTGCTCAATGGCCTCATCTTTAATCCTCGTGTTTATCTTCCTTGGTTAATTTATAATTATCTACTTGTATTTGTTGTTCCTTTCTATTGTATTTCTTATTTTCATTACAGGTCATATATTTTGTCTTTTTTTTTTGTTTCAATATCATGTCTACCCCGGCATGCACTACAATGCATTCATTATCATTAAAATTTATATTTCCCGTTCCAAAAAAATGAGTTTTTAACAATTATGATAAAATTTACAATAAACTTTAATTTTGTCAATTTCCAGTAGTGAATATGTCTTCATTTATTCCATACTGTAATTATTCATATTTTTTAATATATTACTTGTATTCCTATTTTTATCTTGATCATTAGGCTACATGTGCACTGAGCACATTTTAGGAATTTATTTTTCAACCGTTTATTAAAAACGAGTCTTTTAATATTTATTTTCTTAAGTAAATTAAAGTAAATAAAATTTTGTACATCGCAAAAATTGAATGAATTTTACGAATTGATTTAGCCTTTTTCTTTCGTAAAACCTTACTTTAAATCCTTTTGTAAGTAACAATTGCACCGTGTCCTATGAAATAAAATTTCACACTTTTTTTTTTTGTTAATTAAGCTATTTACCTCATCCTGCTATTGACCTTGAATATCATTGCCAGAATAAGAGAGAAACCTCTGAATCACATTTAGGCAAGGACAAAGAGAAACTTCCGTAATGTGTGATTAACACAACGCGTCGCTGCCTCTTTAAAAAAATGGAAGTGGGTAATAAAATTCTTATTTGACATTCGCTGTAGCTCCATAATTATGAAAATCAAATATAACTTGTACATAAAAACTCCATGGCGCGACAAGCCTAGAAGGCCGTTGGCCTACCAGTCTGCTGCTGACCTCACATCCACATGTGTTAATAAGAGGTAAACTATCATCCTGCCACTTTAGAGGTGACATGTAGTCAGCATGTGGGTGCCCAAACGTTATAGCTGATTAACCACTCGGAAACGGAGCGGGACAAAATTTACACATGAAAAATCAAAATAGTATATCCCCTTAATATTTTTATGGTATTTTAATCCAATCTGTGGACGTGCTTCCTATGGGGGGATAAAAATACCTTTATGGGGACCCAATCGCATTTTTAGTAGTCAGGATATTTAACGGTGGATGGTTGATATAACATTAAGATTTAAATCGGCAGAATCGAGTTATAAATAAATCGTTGGAAATATGAAGTACACTTCCTCAAAAAAAAAAAAAAAAAAGAATGGGTCATCTCTTGCTCGTGCACATGTCTGTGATTCATAGCGCGATTCACATTCGAGTGACTTGTGGGGTATAATTATTGATAAAACTATTTCTGCCTGTACTAACACCCTCGTTATCCTTGAGATAAGAAAGTATCATCGCTCACCGAACCCAATAAATCCTGACTAGTCCGCTTGCCCAAATTCCTCACGAATCGAGGAAATCCTTTCTAAATCCGGCGCCCACCAAATCCATTACTTCTACCCTATATTAAGAACCTTTTGTTCCAAAATCTTTTAAAAAACATTTTCCTAATGCTTTATTTCTGGAAAAAATGTTAATTTCTCTAGATTTCTTTGTAAATATTTCAGAGCACATTTTAAAGAAATGTATAGAACTTATAGCCTATTTTTCACCTCATAGCAATAAAATAAATAGGCCGATACATGTAAACATCTATACTTATTAAAACCCATATTACCTATTCACGTTTACGAAAAATAAAAAAAATAACAAAAAGCTACTTATCTTTCCAATTGTTTAATATTAATAGAACGCATCTTCAAGGGATATGTTTGAATAGAAAAAACTCGTTTCGCATGCAAATCTTTCACGTGTATGTTTACAATGGGTTATCTACTCATCTTGAGAAATTACCATGTTTGCCTTCCTGGTCTTTTACATAATGTTTACAGCTTTACCCATTGTCTGAAACTTGGAATCTTATTGCTACATTAAATTAACGTTGCCTACATTACTTACTTACTTACTCACTGGCACTATCGAACCTGTAGGTTCATAGCCGCGCGGACATAAGCTATTCATATATCCCTATCCTGAGCTAATGCTTTCCATGTAATCTACTTCCCCCAAATCATAGTTATTGTTATTCATTCTTGGTCTACCAACTGGGCGTTTTCCCTCTGGTTTTCCTACAAGAAGCTTCATGCACGTCTTTCATTCCCCATTCGTGCCACATGTCCTGCCATCGCAGTCTACGAGACTTAACTGTTCTTATTATATCAGGTTTCCTATAAAGACCACGTAGTTCATTCTTAGAGTCTTCTCCATTCACCTGTCTGTTCATCTCTCTTTGGTCCAAAAATTTTCCTAAGTACTTTATTCTCAAAAAGTCGTAATCTCCTTTCCTCCCTTAACGTTAGAACCAATGTTTCGAATCCATATAATATAACTGGTAGAATAATAGTTTTATATATTTTCAGTTTAATGTTTTTTTGAAATGAGTTGGGACGTCAAGAGTTTCTGTAATGCATAATAGCAGCATGCATTTCCAGAATTGAGCCTATGTCAAATTTCTTTGACTATTTAACTCATGCCCCAAATGGGAGTCAATGACCAATCACGTTTCAATGATTTCTGTTTTACAACCAATCAGAGTCGTGTTTCACCAAATATTTATCAGTGTTATAATTACCATATTAAAGAAAGCTCCTCCTTACAATATTGCGTTCCTTTGGCAATAAATAGTAAGATCTGGTTGCAGTGATAAACAAAAGAAGCAGTAGAAGCGTACCTATCGTTTCTCATTTGTTTTCAAACATCGCCGTTTACATTAAATATATAAATATTTTAAAATAACTATAGTTAAATAATGATTTGTGAGTAAACAGCTTAATTTTATTCGTTAAATAGTCCTAACAAATGCCACTCTTGATTTCCAAATTCTCTAGATAAATTCACTCCTCACTTCGTGAGTCGTGAATTTATCGATAATTTGGAAATCACTCGTGGCATTACTTATGAGCATCTCATTCCTATTTGTGATTATTGTTCCTAAGTAACATTAGCCTACGTGTAATATTTAAATATAATAATTATGCAATTTACAGTACTCAAACTAATTTGTTTACTTAATTTCAAGACATATTAATTGAGTAATCAATTGATTTGGTGTTTACTTGATGAAAATCCATTATTTTTAGTGATTAAATAAAATAAAACTTTAAGAGTTTTATTTTATTTAATCACTAAATATTAATTGAATCTACTCTCTGAAAGTCTAAGTTTTTTAATTCACTAAAATGAAATATTTAGTCTCTCTTTTTATCTTTTATAAAATTCGACACAACGTAATTACGTATGTAAATAATATATGAATCATATAGGTATATGATTACAAAAAAGATTGAGAACATCTTATTTAAGGAATTTATCTGTATTGAATCATCCATCCATCCATAGTAATTCTGCCCGAGGGCAGGTCCTTCACTGCAATCATAGCATTTCCATGCTATGCATGCAGCTTTACTAGAGAATTGTAGGTGTGGTAGTTTCCCGTTACTTTCCACACCGCTGAGGGATGATGATGATGGCCATATGATTTCGGGGACCGTTTGGGCCTTAAAGTTTTCCTGACATTTGTCTTACAGGTGAGGAAAAACCCCGATAAAAACCTCACCCAGAAAAACTGTCCCGACCGGGGATCGAACCCGGGCCCGCTGCGTGACAAGGCAGCACGCTACTTCGAGATCACAGCGATGGTCATAATAGTACATAATTTACTAAATATCCACACCCTCATTTATTATAATTAAAACAATTATAATGCTCTATTATGCTATATTTGAGGGAAGTGGATTATGCAGGGGGTGATTGGAAAACATTAGCTCGTAAGAGAGATGTATGGAAAGCTTATGTTCGCATGGCCATGAACCTACGGGTTCGAAGTACCGGTGAGTTTGTTAGTTAGAATAAAAAATGAATCGTATTTCACCTCGTAGTTCTTGTTCTTCAAGCACGGAAAGTTGAGTTTTCAAGAGAAATCTCTCCCATGTTCAGTTATCATTACAACTGTCAAATTTCGGTCTAGGCCTACACCATTATCAGTCGCAATGATGGTTGATAATGGGAGGCATTTCTCTTCAAAACTGCGGTTTCCATGCTTGAAGAACACGAAGTATGAGGTGAGATACGACTCATGTTTTATTAAATGTTATTAACTGTTAATATCCACCGCTGTGGTCTCAAGGTAGAGTGCTGCCTTGTCACGCAGCAGGCCTGGGTTCGATCCGGGTCAGGACAAGTTTCCTGGGTGAGGTTTTGTGAGTTTTTTTCTCACCTGTAAGGTTAATTCAGGAAACTTTAAGGCCCAAACGGTACCCGAAAACCATCTGGTCATCATTATCATCAATATCATATTCACTTAATTAGATTAAGTTTAGTTTAAGGCCTCTCCTGGATCATGATTGCCATTATCAACAACTCTCATATCATCGGGACAGCGTAACTCCGCCTTCCAGGCACTCCAACCTCAGAAGTGGGTTACAAGTACGCCAATGCCAGGAGAGAACACCAGAAATGTAGAAATGACAATCTGAGGCACTGGAAAAAACAAATTTTAATTGAAAATCTCTATTATTTTCATTAATTAATGTATGCATTATTAATTAGGCCTATTTCTTAAATGTTTCAATCGACTTTTGTTAATTCACGGAAAGTGAAGTCTACAATCTTTTAACCAACACTATTTCTTTCCTTTATCATATTCAACACGAAACGTTAAGTTTTTATAGTGTACTAAAGTCGTAAGAAGGGGCGTATAAAGGTAACAAACGGCAAGCAAATCTACAATCAATAAAACGACTTCCTTTCCTAATTTACATTTGTTTTGGTGTAGTAGTAATTCACATTAACACAAAAAAGTCATGAAGTTTTATTAAACGTCAGACTCCGTGAAGGACTTTTTTTTTTGTGGAGTGTTCATGTTGTGCAGAATCAGTGCTATATCTCTTCTCAGACTTTATTGTAGTCTTGGAGAGTAAAACATGAAGTGCTATTTGTTGGTGAGTGTATTTTTCTTCTTTGTGTGCATGGCACATAAGGAAGATATTCTTGTTCAAATAAGGAATGGAGCACTTAAAGGTACTACACTCAACTCTCGTAACAACAAAACATTCTATGAATTTATGGGAATACCGTATGCTGAGCCACCGGTTGGGAATCTTAGATTTAAGGTAAGTGAGCTAACCATAATTTGTACCAATCGTTATTAAAAGCATTTCAACAAATAAATTTATCAATTGGATTTCTAAATTAAGAGAATTATCAGATGACTGAAAGCAAGTAATGGTCTCTTAATTTTCCTGAATATTGATAAAATATGTGCCAGCAGTTGCAGTTATACATAGAATGTAAGTGAATATTTTTACTTAATAGTTAGTTACGCCTATTATTCAAACATGGAAATTATCATTCTTCATACAAATTAATTACATAAATAATTTCTACAGGGCTTTCATTTTAAAACTTCCCAATCTAAATAAGCATTTACTTAAAATTAATTTAATTAACACAAAAATAACTGAATCAAAATTAAACGTCAATTTAGATATTTAGGTAAAAAGGTAATGTGATGCTACTTACAGGCTTCAGGAGGCCCTTGGGGTAGTAGGAGGTTAAGGCTGCCACTTTTTCTAAACACTTGATGTCAGCAGAGTTGTCAGCCCTGCGTGACGGCCGCATTTGCCCTCATAATAAGCGTATTATACTCATTTCCGTTAGAGGCTGAGTCGATCCTAGGGTCATAGTGCCGCCAGGAGGTTTCGGTCAGTTTAAAATTTCTGACCCTATCGGGACTCGAACCCTGGACCTTCTGGATGTAGTGTAGTGCCTTAACCATTACGCTATGTTGTGCCCCAGTTAGATATTTAGAGGGAAGTTTAAAACTAGTGTTAGTTGCATTTTAATTTTGATGGCAAAACCCCAACCCATGAATCTTTGAAATTTTAATTAGAACCTCTGTATGTTTATACTTAAATTTTAAGCAACAATAATTATTTTTGACATTTTTCATTTATTTTATACCATCGCCTTGCAATCTGAAACGATGTAAATTTTAACAAACAGAACTATTGTATGAAATGTTAAATATTTTTTGTAGTTTTATTCTCTTCAGCTCTAATGAACAATATCAATAATACAAATTCCCAGGCTATGCCGACGATAGGAAACAAAATATGTGAAACAATGAATGAAAGATGTATAAAAAATTAAATACTCTTTTAAATTCAAGTATAACGATAATGGGCTAATGGTCAGCATTTCTGACTACAATTCATGAGGTCTCGGATTCGATTCCCTGTCAGACCATATGAATTTTTCCTTAAAGGGATTCCTGTGGTTGTACATAGTCTGTAAGTTAGGTTAAGAATTCTCCTGGCGCTTTGTTATCATCTATTACCCATCATATCATCGGGGTAACCTAACTCTGCCTTAAGACATGGATTACAATTCCGCCAAAGCTAAGGGATAAAGCCAGAAATGTCATAAAAGACAACCTGGTGACACTGGACAAAAAATGGGTAACGAAAGGCTACTAAGATGACTTTTTCATTGGATTCCAGCGGGAAGAAGGGGTAGACGAAGACAAAAAAAATCTAGCTGCAGGACATAAAGAAAGTGATGAAAAAAATATATTGCAAGACCGGGAAAGAAAAATTAAAAAAAATGGAACTTTTTTTTGTTCAATGCCACATGTTTGTCATTCGACATTTCAGGTATTGGCGTATTGTAACCCGCTCTTGAGGTTGGGGCGCCTGGAAGGCAGAGTTAGAGCGTAGAGCATTGGTCACAGGAAAAGTGTGATATTTATACCTGTTTATATAAAAATATAGAGATACCATTTAAAATTTCAAAGCTTGGCTGCGGGTTTTACTCCAAATCAAAAATGCAATTAACAATTGTTTTAAACTAGCTCCTCAATATCTAAATTGAGGTGCTTACTAACTAACTCACTGGCACTATCGAACCCATAGGTTCATGGCCGCGCGGACATAAGCTCTCCATACATCCCTACCCTGAGCTAATGCTTTTCAATCATTCCCTGTATAATCTACTTCCCTCAAATCATAGTTAATGTTGTTCTCCCACCTCATTCTTGGTCTACCAACTGGGCGTTTTCCTTCTGGCTTTCCTACAAGAAGTTTCCATGCACGTCTTTTATTTCCCATACGCGCAACATGCCCTGCTTTTTAATTCAATTCAATTTAAGTGAAAAGTTATTTATACTGGAGAGTATTAAAATAAAAACACTGTATAATATCGTTTACATTGTTGTAAAATATAAATTAATGACACAATTCTAGTGAAATTTGTTAGAAATTTGCAACATTTTAGCGACCATAATGATTATTCGTCCACCGCTATGGTCTCGAGGTAGCGTGCTGCCTTATCACGCAGCGGGGCCCGGGTTCGATTCCCGGTCGGGACAGGCTCCTGGGTGAAGTTTCTTTCGGGGGTTTTCCTCCCCTGTAAGACAAATGTCAGGAAACTTAAGGCCCAACGGTCCCCGAAAATCATCCGGCCTCATTCATCATCCTTGTCATCATCATCTTCCCTCACCAGTGTGGAAAGCAACGGGAAGCTACCACATCTGTAATTCCCTAGTAAAACTGCAAAGCATAGCATGAAAATGCTATGACTGCAGTGAAAGACCTGTCCTCGGGCAGAATTACTATGGATGGATGGAATGACTATTCAAAATATTCAATTCCATTAACTTGGTTTAACTTCTCACCTTATGGGTAATTTTACATGCCAGAAGCTATCAGGACCTTGCAGTGGCACGACCTGTCGAAAGAGGGATTTTAAACTATGGATAACATACAACATTTTTTGACCGCACGAGAACATGCTACAAAAATCTCTCTCCAAACCTATTAACACTAAAAGCCATGTTTTCCAAATTAGTTTCCTCTGTGACTCCAGGCAATCTACTGACCAAAACGTTTTGACTGCATAGAATGCTATGACATTATTACTGGCCTGTGAAATTATGGTAAAGAAATTATCCTGCAATATCAACCCTCCTACTGTGGGATTGCCTGTAATGAAACAGCCGATTTCCTCGCCAAAAAAGGATCTCATATTGAACAATTGCCTGGATCTAAACAAACACCTCACTCCTCAGTAAAACGCCACATAAAGTTAAAATCCAAAATTATGAATGATAATAGACTTCAAACAGTGGCCAGAAACAAAAAATGGGAATGCCTAATAAAAAATATTGATATACCAGACATTCCAAGGAAAACAGAAGTAGCACATTTCATAATGACAACGATCCACGACTGTCTGGCAAAACACCTTTACAAAACCAATGTTCTGCCTTCACCGAAATGCATTTCCGATTAATAAATGGACGAAGATCATGTGAACAACTGTATCGCTGTCTAACATGAAGATTCTAAGACCTCAAAGTGTTGGAGAACAAGACTGCTAATGACTTCAGTGTTAAATGCAGCACATTAGACAACAACAACAGAACATGGAGAGCCTCCCATAATGAGTGATCAGCTCTATGCCAGGGTAACCTTCGGGGCAACACAGCATGAAGATGAAACACACTCATACTGAACACGGCGAATATAATAAAATGATTATCATGGTCTTACAACGTTCGGGGACCTTTTTGCACCTTAACGTTTCCTGACATTTGTCTTAAGATAAGGAAAAACCCCGTAAAAAACCTCACCCAGGAATCTTGTCCCGACCGGGTATTAAAAAAATGTAATCATACGGATGAATTGTTGATACATTACAAGTGCAACAATTATAAATGCTGTAGGCTTAAATAAATCTATTATAAGTCATAAATACTAGTAAATGAATCATTGGTGTATTAGTTATAAGGAGCCTGAATGGTCGCTCTTTCACTGATTAATAAATGAAGTGAGTGGAAGATAAGCATTTATTGTGATGTTTTTTCGGGATTTTTCTTCGTCCATTGAGTTAACTATAAATACATATTATGGCCCAAGTAGTCTCCGAACACCATCTGGTCACCCATATCATATTCAGACAGTTTGGTTGGAATTAAGGAAAAGTGGGTGTCTTATCTTAAATGTTTGTGTTGTTTTGGAGGTGGTCCAGACATTGACAATTGTCCGAATAGGTCAAAAGGTATTATGTAGTCTCAGAATTAAAAATTCTCTCTCGGCTGATACTAAATGTAGAGCACACAGTATTTAAAAGTCCCGAAATGAACATCAGTAAGGAGCAAAACAATGAAAATACAGTAAGTCAGTGAACATATATAAAAAATGCCTATAAATTAATTTCAATAGCCCTGTCCAAAATTTAAATGCATGCATGTATGCATGTATGTATATATATATATATATATATATATATATATATATTCGGCCTCGGTAGACTAGTGGCTATGCTCCTTGCCTGTGGTCCCAAGGGCCACAGGTTCAAACTCGGCCGGGGCCGATGGATTTTTTAGGATGGAAAAATCCAAGGAACAAGTCTTCCGGGAGGGACTGTAACCCGTGATCCCAAGTCTGAAGATTCCAGGCTCGTAAAAGATCCTTAAGCCTGAATAAAGATACCTCTAAACAAAATTTTCCGACCTCATCATCCTAGTGGGGCGCGCCGTAGCGTAGTGGTTAAGGCACTACGCTACAAGCCGGAAGGTCGAGGGTTCGAGTCCCAATGGGGTCAGGATTTTTAAACTGACCCAAACCTTCTGGCGACACTGAGGCCCTGGGGTCGACTCAGTCTGTAACGGAAATGAGTACCAGGCGCTTGTTTTGGGGGTAAGGTGGCCGTCACATAGGGCTGACAAGTGCCGATTGTCCAGAAAAAGTGAGAGCCTTAACCTCCTACTACCCCAAGGGCCTCCTGAGGCCTGCAGTGGGATCACTTTACTTTTTACATCATCCTATTGTCTCCCTGGCTTAACTTGGCAAGGAATTTGTAGAAAGAGACAGATGTACCCATCTCTCTCACTCGCACCAGTGTTGTCTGTGTCTTTTCGCCAGATGTTAATAGGGGAAAGGGGGAAGAGGAAAAATCCCATGAATGTTTCGAAAACTGACAACAGGGTGGGTTCTTTCTTTTGAAACTGGGCAAAAGCGGTCAAGTATCTACCCTTATATCTCCATCTCTCTCTTTGTCAAGTTAATCTAATAGTAATACCTTAGTTCAGGCATGGGGAGCTTGGACTCCGAGAGCTCATAACAAATCCTCCCCGCCGATACTCATTCCACTCATTTCTACCTGCACTGGAGACGAAGGTACACAGTGATTAACAGTACACAGTGAGAGTCAGTGGCGTTCAATCCAGCGTGAGCGGAGCAAATTCTAAACACCGATATCATTTTAATACGGACTGGGTAAATTATTATTTTTTCATTCAGAATGGCACGAAAGTTGTTTATTGTGTTCTACGCGGTTCCGTCATGTGAAACACTGTAATATCCCATGACATTTCAGATCTTCACATGCAAATCAATACGGATAGGCACAGCCACGATTAGAAATATATAACTATAGTTTTGCAAGGACATATTAATGATATATACCGGTACTTTTAAAATACATTAGGTAACATGCATGGAGTTCAAATTCATAAATTAAATATAATAGACATATGGGGACATTGTATATTTTGTTTACAGAGGGGATGACACGATGGGATTTTTAAATAATCTAAAGTAGCAAACACTCCAAAACGATAGCAGACAACCACTTTTAGGGAATTCAGTACGTGCTAGTTACCGGATTTCAAAATTGATTGCTGAGAAATCATATCAAATCTAGAACACTCTCCAGATTAAACGATGACACCCTTGTCTCAATATTACGTCTCTCTAGGAGTACTATCAGCCTGGCATATTTTAATTAGTGTCAGCGGTCTACTACGCGCCTTTCAAACGTTTGCACAGATATACATAAAGTATGTACGAATGGAAGGGATTAGTGCATATGTTTCAGGTTATAAGTTTGCACCGCCACTGATACTGCATGGTACGCCGAGATGACAATAACGGTCTTGAGTTCAATGAAAGGTGGAATGAGGAAGATGTCATACTATCCCTCATTCGGCAGCTCCCCATGCCTGCCTTAGTTGCCTGCCAGATGCCTGATTGTCATTCGTGACATCTTTGGAATATAAGCATAACTAAATAATTTAGTTAATTATTAACTCGATCTAGTAACTTTTAACAAAGGAGAGGGTAAGGCTCAACATTGGGCTGTTATGCCATTGTAGATGTAGAGACAAATATATAAAATGTTCATGAAAGATGTTAAATATTGTTTGAGTATCCTGTGTATATGTTTATGCAGTCTCCCCAGGCAGCAAGTGTTTGGGAAGGAGTGAGAGATGCGACTAAAGAAGGATCTGTTTGTGTACAATTTGGTGTTTGGTCAAAAGAGATTGGAGACGAGGACTGTCTGTTCCTGAACGTTTTCACGCCACAGGTTCGTATATAAAATGTATATCTTTAAAATAGGTTTCTATTCTTAGTTTCCACTTATTTTTAACTATTACATCCTCTAAATCGCTCTCGAAACTTTCAGCACATTTTCTTCCATTTAGACCTAGGTCTCCCTCTCTTTGCTCTGCCGGTATGTTACCAATAAAAGATCTTTGCCCATCTATCATTTCCCATTTTCATCGCATGTCCCAACCATCACAAGGGTCTTTGTTAATTACCTTCGATAATTGTTTCTTCTGCATCCATTCTATTTCATAAAACTAACTCACTGGCACTATCGAACCCGTAGGTTAAAGGCCACGCTGACATAAGCTCTCCATGCATTCATCTCCTGAATCTATTATGCTTTCCAATCATCCCCTGTATAATCTACTTTCCTCAAATCATGGTTAATGATATTCTCCCATCTCATTCTTGGTCCACCGACTGGCCGTTTTCCTTCTGGTTTCCCTCTGGTTTTCTACCAGAAGCTTCCATGCCCCTTCTTTATTCCCCATTCATGCCACATGTCCTTCCCATCGCAGTCTACGAGATTTAACTGCTATTATATCTGGTTTCTTATAAAGACCATGTAGCTCACTGTTATGTGGTCTTCTCCATTCACCTGACTGTTCATATCTCGTTGGTCCATTTTTTTTCTAAGAGCTTTATTCTCAAATACTCGTAATCTACTTTCATCCCTTAAAGTAAGAAGCAATGTTTCGCATTCATATAATATAACTGGAAGACTAATTCTATCTCTTATTTACTAATAATTTTAGATGATGAACTCATTCTCAAATAATCCATTAGTTCAGAAAACCAGCTATAACGGCTAGTGGACTCGATATGCTGACCACCTGTTACCCCTACACTGGCCGGATGATCTTCTACCTCTATGATTAACGCATGTGGATGTGAGGCCAAAAGCCGGATGTAGGCCAAGGGGCTTCGAGGCCTGTCGCGCCATGGAATTTAAGTACTAATGAATTTGTTGGAAGACGTGACAGTGAACATAAAAATGAAGTTTTAACACGATATATCATCAGACATTTTACTCTATTCCCAACATATTAACTATAGAAATTAGTGAAATATGAATAATTACTAAATTGATCTACAATTGCTCGACTAATTCACCCAGTTGATGCGAGGTATCTGATTCGGGGTGACACAAAGAAATTAAACATAGACTCAATTCTGGAAATGCGTGCTATTATGCATTATAGGGACTCTTGTCATTCCAACTCCTTTCAAAAAACGTTAAACTGAAAATATGCAAAACAGATATTCTCCCAGTTATATTATATGGATTCTAAACATGGCCTCTTACTTTAAGGGAGGATAGAAGATTGCGAGCATTTGAGAACAAAGTTCTTAGGAAAGTATTTGGGGCAAATAGAGATGAACAGACAGGTGGTTGGAGAAAACTGCATAATATATATAAGAAGCCAGATATAATAATAATAATAATAATAATAATAATAATAATAATAATAATAATAATAATAATAATAATAATACTTTATTTATTCTGGCAGAGTTAAGGCCATAAGGCCCTCTCTTCCACTCAACCAGTACAAATACAAATAAATATTCGACAAATATAGATATACACTATACTAATTATAAACACTTAAAGATACAATAAATGTAACAATGTAAATGTCATGTACAAACAACATTTTATAGGGTAATAACAATAATGATACGATAATAATAATAATAATAATAATAATAATAATAATAATAATATAAATATGATACATTATACGGGAAACACCAATTAATATATATATCTTACACTGGATATTTTTATAATAATGAAGTCGAGTTTAGAGCAAATATAAATTTAGATTTCTTTTAAAATATGCCAATGTCCGGCAGCCCCTTATTTCTTGTGGTAGGGAATTCCAGTTGCGAGAAGTGGAGATGGTATATGACATGGAGTGATGTGATGTCCTATGATGCGGTATATTAAGTAAGAGACTATGTTTTGATCTTGTGTTTAAGTTATGGTTTGAGGATAGATACTGGAAACGGGATGATAAATAATTGGGAATCGAGGTATGTAGGATCTTAAATAGGAGAATTAGACAGTGCGATATTCTTCTCTCTTTTAGATGTAGCCATCCATGACAATTCGTGGAATAATGGAGAAATGTGATCGTATTTTCGAACATTAAATATGAATCTGATACACATATTATGGACACGCTGCAGTTTGTCCGACAATCCGTCACTTATGTCAGTTAGTAGAACGTCACAGTAGTCAAAATGCGGCATCACTAAAGTTTGGATTAAAATTCTTTTAAGAGTTGTAGGAAGAAAATGTTTAAGTCGCTTTAGGGAATGCATTATGGAGAAGATCCTTTTAGATATTTAATTTTAGGAAGTTATATTTTGAGGTTATTTTAATTATATTATTTTTGGTCTGGACATCTTACCTCAATATTAATGTTGATTTGTTCTTGACATGTTTCAAAACAATTCTCTGTTTTATCTTCTGTTTTATAGTCTGGGAAAGCTGAAGATAAAACAGAGAATTGTTTTGAAACATGTCAAGAACAAATCAACATTAATATTGAGGTAAGATGTCCAGACCAAAAATAATATGATCCTTTTAGATGTTTGTTTTACTTGCTCATGCCATTTTAAATTAGAATCTAAGTAAAATCCCAAGTTTTTAACGACGTCGGTATAAGGAATTTGTTCATTATCTAATATGACAGCCGGCATATTGCCATTGTTTATGAGGTGAAATAGCCTTGGATGTTCGATAATTATTGCTTGCGTTTTGTTTACATTTAGTTTCAGCCCATATTGTCTGGACCATAAAGATATATGCCTGAGGTCAGTGTTTACTTTGTCAATACATTCATTAATTTCGTCAGGCCTAAAGTGTGTGTAAATCTGTAGGTCATCGGCGTAAAGATGATGCTTGCAGTTTTGTAGTTTCTTGGTCACGTCATTAATATAAATCGAGAAGAGAAGAGGAGCGAGGACGCCGCCTTGAGGTACCCCTTTCCTCACCAAGCGCGTAATAAGAACAGTTAAGTATCGTAGAGAGCGAAGGACAGGACATGTGGCACGTATGGGGGTGAAAAAGATGCATAGATGCTTCTTGTAGGAAAACCAGAAGGAAAACTCCCAGTTGGTAGACCTAGAATGAGGTGGGAGAATAACATAATCCACGATTTGAGGGAAATAGATTATACAGGGATGATTGGAAAACATTACTTCAGGATAGGGATGTATGGAAAGATTATGTCCGTATGGCCATGAACCTATGGGTTCGATAGAGCCAGTGAGTTAGTTGACACTGTAGCAATGAAAAGTACGCCTTCAAGCAGGGTAAATAAACAAAATTCTATGTATTAAGTCCCCTCTACAAATGCCAAAAGAGTGTTTTATAATATAATTCTAAATAGCTTTGTATAAAATTATCATAAGTAATGCATCGAGTGATTTCCAAATTATCGATAAATTCACGACTCACTTCGTGAGTCGTGAATTTATCTAGAGAATTTGGAAATCAATAGTGGCATTTGTTAGGATTATTTAACGAGTAAAATTAAGCTGTTTACTCACAAATCATTAATTAAATGTAGTTATTTTACAATATTTATATATTTAATGTAAACGGCGATGTTCGAAAACAAATGAGAAACGATTGGTACGCTTCATTTGCTTCTTTTGTTTATCATTGCAACCAGATCATAATATTTATTGCCAAAGGAACTTAATATTGTAAGAATGCGCTCTAGTGGAGAAAAAAAAATTAAACACATCAAACTGTATATTTACTCTATGATGTAAATATGTTAACTATATTTTTTCTGGAATGTTATTACCTGGGAAAAAATACATTTAAGAAAGTGCAAACAGTGGTTTCTTTTTTGGTGGTATAATCAATTGCTACAAATGTTTTTATATTAACTCCCGCATGCGGTATGTGTTGACATTCATGCACTATATATACAATCTGGTAGCCGTATTTCTTGGGAGTCAGTCACTGCAAAATAATGCTATGGCCTATTCAGAATGTTAAAAAGGTGGTGTTTTCTTTATTATGATAAACTTTAGTTGGTAAATTCTAGGCGAAACACGACTGTGATTGGTTGTAAATAAAAAATCATTGAAACGTGATTGGTCATTGACTCCCATTTGGGGCATGAGTTAAATAGTCATAAGTAATATCACGAGTGATTTCCAATTTATCTAGAGGATTTGTAACTCAAAAACGACATTTGTTAGGGCTATTTAACGAATAAAATTAAGCTGTTTACTAAAAATATCACTATTTAAATATAGTTCCGGTATTTTAAAATATTTATGAATGTAATGTAAATGGCGATGTTTGAAAACAAAGCAGAAATGTGCGGTAATGTTTATTCACTGCAACTTGATCATATTATTTATTACCAAATAGGATTGCAATCAGCGATAACCAACTAAGATCTCAATATTCTAATAAAGTACCCTAGTGGAGAAAATAATAAACACACCA
This sequence comes from Diploptera punctata, assembly GCA_030220185.1. NCBI lineage: Eukaryota > Metazoa > Arthropoda > Insecta > Blattodea > Blaberidae > Diploptera > Diploptera punctata. Next base: position 55,441 of record JASPKZ010001364.1, on the reverse strand, counting down.
AACTATATATTATAACCAACATTATAGGTTGTTATTATTATTAGGAAACAACTCATTGGAATCATTATTTAAAAACACAATTATTGAACACACAATTATCAGATGTAATTCGAAGGAATCTGTTCATTATTTGTTTTATTCAACGTATTTGTTGGAGAGTCAGTCACTGCAAAATAATGCTCTGACCTATTCAGAATATTAAAAAGGGGAAGCTTTCTTTATTTTGATAAACGGAATTCGACAAAGAGTGGGGTGAACACGAATGTCATTGGTTGTAAAACAAAATTCATTGAAACGTGATTGGCCATTGACTCCCATTTGGGGCATGATTATAGTTTGTGATGTAAAAGCAAGTTATTATTTTTTAAAGGTCTCACGGCGTGATCTGAAACCTGTGATGGTGTGGATTCATGGTGGTGCATTCATTATGGGATCTGGTAACAGGAATCTAGCTGCCCTCATTATCTTATTGATGAAGACGTTGTGGTGGTCACCATCAATTACAGACTCGGTGCATTTGGTAAGATTAGCACTCACTTATCAGAACTATATTGATAGCATCATATCAAAGATGATCTAGACCAACGAAAATCGTAAACTGAGAAAGAAAGAAAGATGTTGACAAAACAATACCCATAAACTACAAAACAGTTTCAGTAATTTTACAATATTTTATGATAAACCACAATATTTTTTAAAATTATTATTAGTATTACTATTATTATTATCATTACTATATTACTATTATTATTATTATTATTATTATTATTATTATTATTACTATATTATTATTATTATTATTATTATTATTACTACTACTACTACTACTGCTACTACTACTACTGTTATTATTAATATTACTAATATTATTATTATCATTATTATTATCATTATTATTATCATTATTATAATCATTATTATTATCATTATTATAATCATTATTATTATTATTATCATTATTATTATCATTATTATTATTATCATTATTATTATTAATATTATTTTTTGTTGTATGCCTTTACAGAGATTTAGGCGCTCTCCCCCTACAGGGAAGAATTTGAACCATAACTAATTTAGTTACACTTGTTTTCGTATATATGTCATTTTGAGTGGTACGTGGTCAGCGTTCCGCCTCACACTGACATCTAGGAAACCAAGGTAATACTAGGACGGGAAAATTCGGTAAATTTTGCTTAGAGGCCTTTTCATTCAGGCTTAAGGATTTTTTTACGAGCCTGAAAATCTTCAGACTCGGGACCCACGGCTTAAAATCCCTCCCGGAGGACTTTCTCCTTGGATTTTTCCGTCCTAAAAAATCCATCGGCCCCGGCCGGATTTGAACCCGCGACCCTTGGGACCAGAGGCAAGGAGCATAACCACTAGTCCACCGCGGCCGGTATCATTATTATTATTATTATTATTATCATCATTATTATCATTATCATTATTATTATCATTATTATTATTATTATTATTATTATTATTATTATCATTATCATTATTATTATTATCATTATTATTATCATTATTATTATTATTATTAAGATTATTATTCATTAACATCAGATCTTTAAAGATAGGAGCACTAGGAGTGGAGTAAAACACAAACCTAGCATGAGGTCGCCGTCCACTCCTGTGAACCGGGATCGATTCCCGGCGGAATAAAGAATATTTAATTTCCATATTGTGACTGGATATATTTCGATGCTTGATACAAATAAGTAAACACAAATGTCTATATAAAACAGGAAAAGAATACAGGAATTTTAAAAAAAAAAAAAGTGATCGATTCCGGAGGCCCATGTTTGCCTCTGGTTCCGATATTCACGGATACAAACCCGGTCGGGTAGATGGATTTTAACTGTTCGCAATTTACTTCCATGGATATTTTAGCAACGATTTGAGAAGTCACTCATTGCTTTATGATACACGTGTATTAGAATAGCATGAATTTCTTCATCAATTGCTATTTTCAGCATTCGACATCTTGCGATACAGGAAAACAAACCTATCATTGAAATAGTCCCTCTGCGTATTTATGATAAGCCCTGTACTTAATGGATAAAGGTATTGTATATTTAAAGTAAATATATTATTTTTTATTAGGTTTTTTAAACCTTGATATTGAAGAAGTGCCAGGAAACGCGGGTCTCAAGGATCAAGTATTGGCGCTCAAATGGGTACAAGAAAATATTTTAGAATTTGGTGGAAATCCAAATAAGGTTACTATTGTTGGAGAAAGTGCCGGCGGAGCAAGTGTTCATCTCCACATACTGTCTCCCATGTCAACAGGTAAGACCCTAAAAACATACTAATATTCTAAATTTTTTCAGGAAGCACTAAGGTAACTTGTCTGATACTGAAATCCTACAAAATAATAACTTTAAATACAGTAAGTCGGAACCACGTTTATTTACCTGGAATATATTTAGGTAGATCTCACTAACAACATCAATTCGATCTCCGTGGCATGAAGTTTTAGTTTTCAAAACTCCTCTAATTGTAGTTTTGTGTTCTTTGATATCCTGCCATTGGTCTGAGGAATTTCATTTCAGCAGCATGGATTCTGGCAGATTGTTGTGTTGTCACTGTCCATGTTTCGGATCCATAAGTAATAATAGGAACTGTCATTGCCTTGTATAATTTCATTATAAAGTCTTTTCTAGCTTTATTTTTCAAAGTTCTTTTTAGTGTTCCTGTTATATAATTAAATGTATTTAGTTTGTTATTTATAATATTTAAATTATTATGATACCTATAATTTAAATTCATTCTATTCATGAATAAATTTGATCTCCAACTGCATCAAAAGTAATTGGCTACTTGCGATGATTAAATTACATTTAGATAGAAACCATCAAAATTCCAATGTAGAGAAAAACTTGGGAAATTTTCACGACCAAGAACTGGATCCCAGTTTCCTCATACGTTTCACAACGTTTAACAGAATAATAATTCTTGTACACACTGTTAAATTGTTGTATATTTGAGAACGTACTTCATTTGGTTTTATTTTTAATCCTTTACAAATGGATGTTTTATTTTTTCAGGACTTTTCCATCACGCTATATCTGAAAGTGGGACTGGACTAAACCCCTGGGCTTTCAGAACACCAAACTCCAGTTTTCCGTATGATTTTGGAAAGCAATTAGGAATTGACACTGAAGATAAAAAAGAAATCCTGGAAAAAATTATAAATATAACAACCCAAGAAATTTTACGCGTTTCTAGAGAATTCTTAGACTTGGTAAGTACATTAGATTAGTTATCTCCCCTAAATATTTATACCGGCCTCTATTTCAATAAAATTTTGATTGCTTGTCCGTAGTACAATAAGTCCACGCCTGGCTTCTCCAGACAAGCTATTATTAACAAAGTTTAGGCCATTAATAATTGAATTTACAGTTATGCAACTACATTTAATAATAGCCGAGATTTTGTATGTAATTCATTGCATATACTATATAATAAAACCATTGTTTCAGCTACATTTAATAACATCTTAGCTATTATATCTATAAGAAACATTCAATAGCGAATAAATACAGGAAAAATGTAATTTTACATATGGATTTGGTGACACTCTAGTGATAAACACAACGCACATCTGCTCGGGTAGTACTTCCTAGTGTTATACCTCTGATGTAAGAAAGATGTACAAGTAGATAGCACTGCAAAATGTGTACGCGTATTACGATACTGATAATTTGGTAACAGACTCGCACATGCTACTTATGTTCCATTATCATCATCATCATCATCAATATTCACGGATTAAGCCCCCCTGGCTTTTTCTGGGCTCATAGATTCCCATTCAAAAAGTTGAATCCACCTCTTTTTCGGTCTACCAACATTCCTGATTCCTTTTGGTTTGTAATTAAGTATAATTGTCGACATGCGTTCATCTTCCATTCTTTGGACATGTTCTTTCCAGTCTTTTTCTATATTGTTTTATTTTATCTAAAAGTTTTAAAATATTTAGCTCATTTCTTCTTTCATCTAGAAGTTTGCAGTCAGCTACACTTCTCAGAAATCTCATTTCGGCTGTTTCTATGATCCAAATTATTATTATTATTATTATTATTATTATTATTATTATTATTATTATTATTATTATTATTATTATTATTATTATTATTATTATTATTATGTAGCGAATTATGTATTATTTTGTATTATTCATTGCTCCGCGAAACAAGCTTCCAACTTCAGAGTTGTAAAGTTCAGCCTTCCAGGCAATCGTAATCGATAACTTTCCAAAAGTGTTCGAGAACAAGAATGCTTCGTCTAGTGATAAGATATTCGGCTCCTTAAGGGATGAGATTGGAAAAATGCAAGATGCTTCAGAATGAGAAGACCCATAATTTATGTTCGGAGAGATCTTAAGATATCATTACCGGTGATATATCATCCAATGAGATTCAAAATAGAAATAATATTTCATTTAAAAAAATCACTCTTTCTTTTCTCTCTCTTTTTCGTTTACATTTTTTTGTTTTACCTTATTGTTTTACTTTTTTGTTAACTTTATTTTATTCTGACATATAGACACAAGGACAGGACACACACCCAGACCCAAGGTGAAGATTTTAAAATCCCCTCCCCGCCGGGAATCGAACCCGGATCGCCGGAGTGGAAGATAGGGACTCTACCAACTACGCCACGGCGACGGACCATTTAAATATAAACATAGAACTTCCTTTTTGGTTATGTAATAATAATTATATTGTGGTTACGTTATTGTGGTAAGTATACTATATTAATCCCGAATATAATAAACACGTAGGCCTAAATTTATTTCGTGTCCTATTATAGCCTGTACTGATTTTGAATTCTAGCTTTTATGAAAATAATAACTATATGGATATTTTATAAAAATAAAAGTTTTATTTCTTACTAAACATTCAAAAAGGCAGCTCCGTACTGCAAGCGGTTAGACGATCGCCTCTCAACGGTGGGGTCTCGAGATCAAGTCTCGGTCACTCCATGTGGGTTTCATGGTGGACGAAACGGCGCTAGGACAGGTTTTTATCGGTATTTCTCCCGTTTTCCCTACCACAAATTTCATTCCACTATTATCCATGCCCATCTTATCCATTTCGTTCATCCGCCCATGTGACGTTACGTCAGGGATGGTCGACTGGCACCCTTGTCGTTCATAGACCTTATAAAATATAGGGGCTTCATTTCAGCTCATTCCTTGACCCGACCCTGAGTTGTACACAGTTTTTTAATGCAACCCAAATCGCCAAATGTTATATACTGAAACATTTGTTAACGAAATTAACTCATTTTCTCTGACGCCACGTTTATGTTATTTCTTTCAAGAAATCTATACTTGTACTGCATATTCAGTAGATACATCTTGGTTGGAAACATCCCTGCTTCAATTCATAATCATGGAATACTACTAAGGATTTTCTCAAAATATGTATTTTATATTTACAGTTTCATTGGAGGTATATAATATTTTATTTCCACAACATTTATTTAATGGCATAATACGTCCAATGATGTGAATTTATTATGAGTATGTTACGCCAACTTTTTATATTTTCATTCTTAAATTATGCCATTTTGTTTTCAGGGAAATACCTTGGAATTCAACAATTATTTATCTCCTACGTTAGATTCAAAGGCAGCTCCAGGAGATATGTTTCTACCAGATACTCCACTAAATCTCATTAACTCCGAAATATTTAACAAAGTGCCTTACATAGCAGGAACCAATAGCCAAGAAGGAATAATGTTTGGTGAAGGTACAACAAATTTAGTCACTAGCTTAATACCCGGTGTGTGCTGCTATACCTAAATAGATTAGATGTGTTTTTGTGTGTTTAGTTGAATAAGTGAAAAGAAATATAATTATAAATTTATATCGTAATGATTTTTAGATATCTATGCTGATTATGCAGTGTTGCCCGGGAATCTACTTATCCCGATTTTCTTAGCAACAATGGACTGAAAGACAAAAATGCAAGATATTTGTAAAAGATAGACATATGCTGTCGTGGACTTTTTTGATATATTCAATTCTGTATACATTAATTTGGCGTATTTGATATGGTTTAGGTAACGTAAGCCTAAACGTCCAAAAAGCTACTTTTTTTAGTGAACTTTTACTTTTTTTAGCTCCGACCGTATAGTACATACGGTAATGTTATGTACGTTAATTCTCCCAGAAAAATTCTCTAAATTATGGTAAAAATCCCATCAAATCGGTCAAGAGGTTTTTGAGTCCATAAAGGAAGTCATATATACATCCATCCATTCATAGTAATTCTGCCCGAAGGCAGGTCCTTCACTGCAATCATAGCATTTTCATGCTATGTTTGCAGCTTTACTAGAGAATTGTGTAGGTGTGGTAGCTTCCCGTTGCTTTCCACACCGGTGAAGGATGATGATGATAATGATATGAATGATGATGATAAGATGATGGCCATATGATTTCGAGGACCGTTTGGGCCTTAAAGTTTTCCTGACATTTGTCTTGCAGGTGAGGAAAAACCCCGATAAAAACCTCACCCAGAAAAACTGCCCCGACCGGGGATCGAACCCGGTGCCCGCTGCGTGACAAGGCAGCACGCTACCTCGAGACCACAGCGGTGGACTCATATATACATGTGTAGTAATAATGGAGAATATAATACATATATAAGAAAAATAAGTGTTTGAATTGGATTCGCCTGGTAGTGTAATGGATAACACGCTGAGGTACAGACTCAGAGTTCCGGGTTCGAATCCCGTCCACGCATTTATTTTTCTTATCATGCCATATATATATATATATATATATATATATACACTGTATGCTAGACAATCATTTAGTGCATCGATATGAAAGGAAGTGTATTTTATTATCTAGAAGGCAGTCACGGGCTCAATGTTAACAGCACAACAACCAAGTAAACATAGGCAGGGCGCGTAAACATAACAACTGCAACCGGCAATGAAAAAGGAAATCAATGGTGTACAAAAGTTAGACGCAACGTGATGTAAATTACAATGTTTTAAGACACAACATTTACTTATTTTATACGCCGTTTTATAATAATAATAATAATAATAATAATAATAATAATAATAATAATAAGTCATTGTGATGTGTATAATATTAACCTATACTTTTAAATGAATAGCATACAATTTGTTCACATATGTAAAATATTAATTATATTATGCTATAAGTACTTTTGACGTTCCAACATTCAATTATGTTTTTTTTAAGTTTTCGCTATCAACACTTAAAGTCTTAACAGAAATGGTTATATTTTGTATCAATTACGATACGTTTGTGGAAAGAAAAGTTGGCAGAACAAGTCTTTTAATCTCATACAGTATTATGAACGGTCAACTTAGCTCGTAGAGGCTTTGCAAGTATCAAGTGTTGAAAATAATTGTTCGCATTGAGTATCTCCGCCACTTAGTTTACACAAAAATAGTTTTCCTTCTCAATTAAGTTTATCGTAATAATGTTCTCTTGCACGTGTCCATAGCTTGCATTTTGTACAACCCTTACTACAGTGTTTTATCTGCTTTGGTATCCAAGTAAGCGAAAGTATGATGAACAGAGTTGTGGGCAAGCCAAGTTCTTGTGTTAACCCGCAACTCAGCTGACATATCTGCTCTGGCGTTACGCATTAAAGTAGAGGCAATAACACTGAAATTTGACTCAAGTATAAGGACAGACTTAAATAAATAATAGTTTTAAAAAACTAAAACGACACGCTTTATTAGAAAACCGAACTAGAAAAATGAAAAATAATTTTAATTTCCAACACGCTTGGGATAAATAATTTTACCATCAAAAGCATGGGGTGCTCTTTATCAATTCATATATTTGATAATAAACAGATATTGGTAAAAGTAAAGACTCTAAGAAGAAAATCTAAAAATCATAAAAAGCACCCCACGCTTTTGATGGTAAAAATATTTATCCCAAGCGTGTTGGAAATTAAAATTATTTTTCATTTTTTTAGTTCGGTTTTCTAATAAAGCCTGTTGTTTTAGTTTTTTAAAACTATTATTTATTTTTTAGTTTTAATATTTTACAGAATAAGATAAAAATGTAAATATATTTAAATTCGATACTATTGTAGTGTGAGCTAAAAGTAATACTCTTCTAAAAACACTCCCAGCTGGATTTGAACCAGCTACCTATGGATTACTGAAATTACATGCCTCGAGTTCACCGCTCTACCAACTGAGCTCTTACAACGATTGACTAAAAAGTCGACAAGTCCGCAACCTATTATACCAGTTTTCATTTTTTTGATTTTCTGATGATTCTGGCCAGGATTTTAGAAACAAAATATGAAATTATTGTATTGTCACGGGTCCTTCGCAAGTATACAAAGTTTCAAGTCGATCCAATGTTTCTAAGTGGGTGAAAATCGTGTTAAAAAATTCCGTTACATAGATACAAAGACACTTTTTTGAATATCTGACGATTATGGCCAGGATTTTAGAAACAAATATGAAAATATTGTATTGTCACGGGTCCTTTACAAGTATACAAAGTTTCAAATCGATCCAATGATTTTAAGTGGGTGAAAATCGCGTTGAAAGATTCCGTTGCATAGATAGATACAGGTCAAGCTAATATAAAGCGTGTAAAAAACTAGACGCTTTGCTTAAAACTTCGGCATGTAGCAACCCAGACTGAATAAATTTCAATAAATTATTCATGCAAATTATTAACGCAACATCAGAATTTTTTTTATTATTTAACTTGCCTAAAGAAATATGCACAAACGGCCAGGTTTAAGGATCACGTTTGTTATGTTAATGCTGTAACAGTATTCAAACCTTGCCGTGAAGTTAAATTTAACCTCGTAAACGTAACGTAAACAAGTTGTAATAAATTCGCGATATGACTTAAACAAACCGCTCTTTTATCACCAGTCTTTAATCAATGATTAGTAATGGTTAATTTGATAATTAGGTGTTGACATGGGAAAGGTAGTAAGTCATAAAAAGCAAATTTTACAAGGGAAGCTAGAAACAATTTTCCCAACATTAATTTTAACATAATTTTCACACTTCTAAACAAGACATTTTATTTGTAAAATAGTTACAAAATATCCATATTAGCTTTATAAAATATGTTTAAATTTAAAAGTGTCAAAATTGTTTTTTGTTTCCCCTGTAAAATTTTATTTTATACCTTACTACCTTTCCCATGTCAACGCCTCAATTACTTAAACAACTAGGATTGTTGTAGAAGACACCTAATAGTTCAAGCTATTTTTTTTATAATCTAATACCAATGACTAACCTCGGTTATATCGGGTAAGTCGCTAGAGGCTGTTCTATGCCAGGATTCAGATACCCATTTACTTCGTTTGAAGAGAAAATGGGGAAGTTAGTGTACACCAGATTAGTCAACAGTTTATTGTATAATCTGGCGCACCATGTAGAAAATTTGTCTATTATGTTTGAATAGTAACTAATGTAGGTATAGAATCCCCAATAATTCAAAGGTTATGGCGAGTTATTTTTGTTAACTTTTTAAGTTAGTAGAACGAACGGTTAAGTTTCCTTAATAATTAGCGGAAGATCATTGGTGAACTATTAAATTACCTAATAGCTCATTTTAGTGAACGATTGATACTATAGATTTTAATGTTACAAATGCAATAAAAATGAAATTAGTTATTGTAGCTTTTTTTAAATTTAGGCCAATACAATCGTTCGCCCACTGTGCTTATATCACATCTTGCACCATTTACATAGTTTTTTTTATTTTTAAATCTATGGGAATTATGTTAGAGAACACAGAAAGTATAGGTACGATAGTGCAAGAAATGGCGTACGTAGACCAGGCGAAAGATTGTATAAAATTACTCAATCTTTAAATCTAGCGTAAATGTATCTATATTATTTCAGATAGAATTTAAATTTAGTACTAAACAACTAAGCTTACTAATTTATGATGTAGAAAAGCATGATCTTTACTCACAGTTTTCAAAATGGAAACATGTCCTTCTAGCTACAATACAATTTTATTCCACACCGAACGCACTTAGAAACACGAACACGCACTTATTAAAATATGCAGTATATACACTATATTTCAACAATGTATTTGTAATAATTAATATTCATACACTGCTAGTGGAAAAAAAGTATCACAATAAATATTTTAAAGTCACTGTGTAAATATTTCGTCACTATACATCACGGTATAACAATTTACAGGTACAGAATCCGACTACAAAATGCCGGAACTAGCGAATCTCTGATACACTCACCCTTGTTGTAACCATAGCTTGTGGATCATCGCCTATGACTGTCAGTATTAATGGTTATTCAACTGGCGGTGACCATAACAGAAACTAAGATAATAAAGAACTACACATAACCTAATTTCGCTGATATAATCCAAATGAATTTTTTTCTAAAAATGTAAAATAACATAAAGGAAACGTTCCAAAACAACTAACAAACTAATTAATTCTATTCCCACTCTATTTTTTATACAATCCAAATAATAAATAAAATTCCATCTTCCAAAATGTTGCCAAATTAATGAAGCATTAAACCATTATCTAATATATAAAAAATAATGTTTGTTTGTTTGTTCGTATTTTATGCGCGGCCATACCGTTGACCCGATTTTGATGGGCTCTTTTGCAAAAATGTTCAGGAGATTCCCGGGATGAACATAGGCTATAAGGGAGTTGTAATACTCAATCCCTTCACCTCTAAAAATCACCTTGTAGCGAAAATGTGAAATAAAGTCCCTATTTTGACGCTTAAATGGCTTACGCTGCCTAAATCATAACAAATACACCAAATTAATGTACACAGAATTGAATATCTCAAAAAACTCTACAAAAAAAGTCCGCGACAGCATATGTTTATCTTTTACGGATAACTCACAATAACCATTTTTGTCTTTCATTGATGCCAAGAAGATCGGGATAAGCTGATTACGGCCAAGCATAGCAGTTCAAGGCTGGTGGTAAAAACACATAAACATTTATTTAGGAGTAGCAGTGCACTATTAGCTAGTTTAAAATAAATTAATGACCGGAGGCAAATACTTTACGAGTATTTCTTTGTCTTAGTTTAACCTCTCGCTTTATATGCACTTTCACGCCCTCCCAGCGACGTCATTTTGAATCACATCCTATACTGCAGCCACTGATTCTCTGGCCTTGACGTTCTCACGACAGTGTTGCTGATATGGATATTCAGTGGAAGTGGCCACTTTATGTATGCGGTTAGCAGACATACAGCTGACAACATGCCTGCAATTTCAAACCTTACTAGCGCGCTATAGTTGCGTGAAGAGCATTGATTGGTTGTGGCAAGCATCTACTCGCATTACCACTATTTCCTTATTGACAGTAGAGGGCGAATTCTCCCTTTACCCCTCGTATAACCTAAACTTCAAAGCCGGAGATATAGCGGCTGGGGGTATGAACTTTATTTGACCACAAAATGAACGGTGTTATGCATCAACCTGCTGTGCGCCATTTTTCGAGAAAAAATACATTTAAAGTTTAAGTCAATCTTCACTATTAATTGTAGCGCCAAACTAACAATATTGAATATTATAAGTTATTTTCTTTGTTTGACAGTTAACAATCTAGGGCGGGGAACATTTGGCGCTTAGCTGCATTATGCAAAATTTAGATTAGCATTTATGAAGATCTGGTTTTCATACCCAATTGTTCCAAAACACAGAATCTTTGATAGGACTGATAGTGTTTACATTTCCTTTAACAATAAGGCTATATTTAAAGTTTTGGTGCTAAAAGTGTGTGTACACTTACTTCATGAGCCAGTGCATCAGATGGCATCAAAATATCTTTTTTTAACGGCGCTTAGCCGGTTGATGCATAACATCGTCCACATGGACATGGTGAGTCTTAGAAGATGAATGATCACCTTTATGCCGAGGCCACCTCCGAGACAATATGAACATTTAACACAAGATACACTAACAATTCACACATTCTTATTAAACAAGGCAAATGCAATTTGAATTATTATGATAGAGATGGTGTTTGAGGACTAGCAGATAATTAACTATATAAATGTTATTTAAAGTGTAGGATAATTAGAATTAGCTACACAAAAATAAATTAAAATACAAAACTTTAACCATCACCAATCATGACCTATGGACTAGAAGTGATATGGAAGAACCTAAATAAGGCAAAGCTAGAGGAAATAGAGAAAGTCAAAGCACACTTTTTAAAGACAGCGCTAAGCGTATCAAAATACATGCCTTCACGCCTAACATATGTACTGACAAAGGAACCCTTCTTCATAGAAGAGCTCCACCTGGACCTTCTCGTGCCGGCAACAGATGCCTGCAAATAACTGCTGAAGGAACTCAACGAGAAGAGAGAACAGATATGTCCTGAGTTCTATGCAACGGATGCGATGATCTACAGGGAATGGACAGCAGAAAAAGAAGAAAAAGTGCAAGTGTAAACTATGTGGGTCGCACTGCGACCAATATAATCTATTATAGTGTAAAAACATAGGAACATCGATAACAGACTTCTGTAAGACATGAAAACAATTCTTTCTACATGGCCATTGGCTGCAATAATACATATTATTAAAACTATAATCATTTTAGTTAAACTGCTTTTGGTCATGTAAAATCAAAATATTAATATATTATCTTTATAAAGTACTGAGTTAACACTTAATATATGCCTTTTAGAACACAGGGAAAAACTGCACTTAAACTAGCATGAATATTTTCAGTCCTATAGAACAACAGTGTGCATGCGCCAGAGTTTATAGAGGCAGTGATAACCACAATCGAACCACATATCGATTATCATCCTCGATTACTATCTGTCGCTATGAAATATACATTACCAATATTTGCAATAAATCCCCAAATCTATGGTAAAAAATATATATAAATAATATTAAAATCACCAAACGTTTATTAAAAATGGGTGTACACTTACTTATCATTCCTTAATGCTGATCCAACCAATGATAACCCAAAACAGTGATACGAAAATAATAGACTAAGTAATATATTCTGTGGAGAAGATAGCAGTTAGCATCATAATATTGTCTAACAGTGTCATAATATTGTGATTTGCATATTTAAATAAATACTTCAAAATTGTCTAATAATGCTATAAAAATTGTTTGAAAGAGTTTAAAATCATTAAATAATGTTAGTAAATACAGAAGAAGAGCTATAGTTTATGATAATATAACTGAAAATCAAGCGCTAGTAGAAGTGCAGTTGAGCCGAACATGGAACTTCAAGTTTGTATGTTTATTCCTCTTTGTATAAGCATAAATGTGCAACCAATATTCAAACATAGTAGATATACTATAGAACCATTTATGTTATATTGGTCAGCTCCAAGAAAAGTGACATAGTTGAAAATGCTAAATTTTACAACTCAGTCCTCCATGTCTATTCTATATCCTGATTCTTATGGACTTTATGCTTTTATGTATGTTTTTACAATTTCATTCAGAACTAAGTGCTATATAGATGAATAATATACAATGTGTCCCACTCCCAGTCAGGCCGGCTACTCGTGGCTATGGAGTGAGTCAGCACGAGGTTATGAATAGGCTGTGTATAATATTGTATAGATTATACATTTGATTTAGGCTCTAAAGTGTGCACACATTGCTCGTCACTCTCGATATAAGGTGAGATAAGTCATAACAAAGTAGGTGTACCGGAAGGTGCAGCTAGAATGGTCTTGTTGTTTCTCTGGGCAAGAAAGGGTAAAAAAGACTGATCAAGTTGTTCTAGAAGTTAGAGTTTTCACTTACATTGAAAATTGCATGTCAGTCCAGTTGGGAGTGGAATGCACACTATATAATGTATGGTAAAACAAGGAAGGTCAGAGACCATTTGCCGACAGTGGAAGGATGAAACTAGTTTGGATGACTATAAAGGCTGAAAGGTACTCAGATTAAAATTAAGATAGAAATTTTCTGATGAATGAGAAAATAACCACATAAAATATTTCAAATATGGTACAGATGCAATCAGGAATCTAACCTGGAACACTGAAGACTGAAAAGTGGTAAGTTATATTACTATTTCTCAAACTAATTTCTATTTAAAAATTTCAGTAAAAAAATATAGGAGTATGCAGTATTTCCTATTTTTAATAAACATATATTTATCACTCCCACAATAGTTTTAAAAAAATAGTTATTACAATTTCTTACAATACTATACTTATAGGTCTAGTTAAATTGATTATTCCAAAGATTAATATATATAAATAATGGTTAAGATACAATATAATGCTTATAAGTATGTCTATTATTAAATTAAAATATATTAAAAGAACCCTTAAAAACACAATAAAATAAACGAAAATAAAATTTTATAAAGTAATGGCTGTTCCTGTATTGATGTATGGATTAGAATGTTGGACGATCACTAAAAGACAAGAAAAAAGAGTGGAAGCAACTGACATGAGACTTTTAAGAAATATAGCAGGATATACTCTGCTGGATAAGAAAAGACGATATAAGAAAGAAACTAAATATGTTTAAACTTACAGATCGGATCATTAAATATAGGAATGCCTGCAAAGAACATGTTGATAGAATGGCAGAAGAAATGTTTCCAAAATTATTGCTGTATTATAAACCTCATGGAAGGAAAAATATTGGACACCCACACAGAAGATGATCTGAATAATTTTAACAATTCTAGCTTTCATAAAACTGGAACGAGCCAACAGTCTTAATCCTTGGATGATGAAGAAGAAGAAGTATGTCTTAAGATATAATCTGCTTCAGATTCTGCACATGGCAGATAGATAGTATTACTGAACTTTTATAGGAAAAAATCACTATGAGGTTTAATTTGAGATTTGAATAAAAATGTTTTATGCCTCACCTCATATCCAGTCTTCTAATTATATCAGTTTGGAAGTTTGGGCAGCTTCATCTTCAGTAATTTCTTGTCGACTGATGTTATATCGATTAGGAGAACTGCTACTTCCTTATAGACATAACATCAGTTGACAAGAAATTACTGAAGATGAAGCTATCCAAGCTTCGAAACCTGTATAATTAAAAGACTGGATATGAGGTGAGGTATAAAACATTTTAATTTAGATAGTATTACTGCTGATTTATTTGCAATTTATGCTTCACTTCTCTGGTATGCATATATTATGCAAAGGAGTTCAGGTATGTATAAGTTTTATTTTGTGTGTCATAGTAATGTTGAAAAGAAGAAAGGAGAAGCTTGATTACATAGACAACTCCTATTGACAAGCATCAAGTAAGCTACCAGATGCAAAATTTACATTTGATATATAAATTGTTATCAAAAAATACAATATTCTTCTCAAGAAATGTATTAAATACTACAGAGGAGTTTGGAATCAGTAGACATACTTGGTACGCAATATAACAAATAAAAAATTACATCATAAGAGTGTTCTACAATATTTTTTTTACTGACATGACAATCTACATGTGATTACACTAAACAGGACATACCAAAAAGTCAATTCCCTCTAAAACATATGACTATGTTAAGTTAATATAATTAAGACCAACATTAATTTGAACAATGTATAAGAGAAAAATTTGTATTTAGTTTGGAGTGCTCAAGTAGTTCAGGGAAGATCATTGGACTAGAAAGCCAATGGTCCTGGGTTGAAACCCCATCTGAACATATAATTTTTTCTTCAAATATAATTAGTCTTTCAGTGAGAAGTATTAAATTAATAATAAAAACATTGAATGAAGCACTACTGGCTTTATAAAGTAGTGTTTAAATTCCCAATAAATGCCTTCTTAAATAACAAACCACAGTTTGCATAATTGAGCAAAGGCTCGTAGCATTCGGCGATTGGGAATTAATAATGTATATAAGAGAAAAATTTGCATTTAGATTGGAGTGCTCAGGCAGCTCAGGGGAAGAGCATTGGCCTTGAAAGCCAAAGATCCTGGATTCAAACCACAGTCTGAGCATATAATTTTTCTCTTCAAATATTAATTTTACAATTTATATTTCTTACAATAATAGATCAAATTTATGTCACACTTTTTTACCTTGTGAAGACATTTTGCATGTAAAGACTGTGATATGATGTTAAAATATTCAAGTCCTTCAAGTATCAATGCAGACCTGATAATGTATTACCACTTAAGCCAGCATGGTGGACATATTATAAATAAGTATTTGATCAACTAAAGAAAAAGACAAAATTGAGAAATTTTTATGGCAACATGTTTTGGTATTTAACAGTATATTACCATTGATTTTATTTTATTTCAGTTATAAAGAAACTTATTGCTAGTAACAAAACTGTACAAGAAAATATTGAAAATTTACGTCTTGATGATTTTGGAATAGGAGAAGATATCCTAAGCCATAATGATGTAATAAGGAAAATTGAAGACTTCTACTTTGATAACAGCTCTGAATATATAGCAAAACTTCAACAATATGTTGATGTAAGTATCAATATACATAATGTGTCTCACTCAACATGCGGCTGCACTAGTGGGAAAAAATGACTGTGGGCAATGAGTCATCAATTTGCACCTGCCAGGCAAATCAAATCTGGCCGGATCAATGGATTTTTCTCTTAATCCCATGTTTCCCTTAACAGAGATTTAGGCGCTCTCCCCCTACAGGGAAGAAATTGAACTGTACTAATTTAGTTACACTTGTTTTCATACAGATGTCATTTGAGTGGTCCGTGGTCAGTGTTCCGCCTCATGCTGACATCTAGGAAACCAAGGTAGTACTAGGACGGGAAAATTCGGTATTTTGCTTAGAGGCCTTTTCATTCAGGCTTAAGGATCTTTTATGAGCCTGAAAATCTTCAGACTCGGGACCCACGGCTTAAAGTCCCTGCCGGAGGACTTGCTTCTTGGATTTTTCCATCCTAAAAAATCCATTGACCCTGGCCAGGTTTGAACTCGCGACCCTTGGGACCAGAGGCAAAGAGCATAACCACTAGTCCACCACGGCTGAATATCAATGGATTTTTTTAGAATGAAAAAATCCAAGGAGCAAGTCCTCTGGAGGGACTTCAAGCTGTGGGTCTCGAATCTGAAGATTTTCAGGCTTGTAAAAGATCCTTAAGCCTGAATAAAAAGACCTCTAAGCAAAATTAATTGACCTCAACATCCTAGTAATACCTTAGTTGCCTGCTAAATGCCTCATTGAGTCAGTGTGTTGACCACATGCCATTCTTGACATCTATGGACAAATAAGTTAACTAAAAAATTAACTTGGTCTAGTGGCTCCTGACAAGGGAGAGGCTATGGCTCAACATTGGGCTTTGTCATTATAGATAGAATTAACTTAATCAGATTTTTGGGAGCTGCAAATAACACATTTAATGGGCCCCTAGTTAATTGAGATTTTATCCATGAAACTTGGAACTGACTGCCAGATCAGCTGGTATCCTTGTATATCACAGAAAATATTTAATCAGGTTCAAGTACAATCTATAAATAATTCAACAAAAATTATTTTTCTATCCATCATTGAGATGTATGAAATTAATAATAAAAACATTGAATGAAGCCATACTGGCTTTATAATGTAATGAAAAATTCCCAAATAAATGTCTTCTTAATAAAGAAAGCTGCCATTTGCAAGACAGAAGCAAAGGTTTCATTGCATTTGGTGCGAGGGAATTAACAGTGTATATCAGAGAAAAATTTGCTTTTAGAATGGAACTTTGCTCAAGTGGCTCAGTTGGTAGAGTATTGGCCTAGAAAGCCAAAGGTCCTGGATTCAAGCCCCAGACTGAGCATATATTTTTTCTCTTCAAATATTATTTTTCTTACCTGAATTGGAAACCTCCCTCAAATTAAAGTGCAACCTGCAATTCTATGTGAGCAGCCATGAATCAATTGAGTAGTAAATCATAATACCTACTTAATAGTACAGTATGCTATTTACTTACTGAGTAAGTGAAGAAGATTATATAAGTGACAATGAATATTACATTCATTTTAACAACTTAAAATCCCCTTCCAGAAATTGATGATTACATCCTTTTTTAGAAGAGTTCTTCAATTTAACATTTAAATTCTTTATACCACCCCATATCCAGTCTTCTAATTAAACCAGTTTCAAAACCAAGGTGGTTTCATCATCAGTAATTTCATGACCGATGTTCTGGCTTTGTGAAATTACTGAAACCGGTTTAATTAGAAGACAGGATATGAGATGAGGCATAAAAAATGTTAATTTAAGTGTTAAATTAAACATGATGGTGATTTTTTTATAATAGATAGTTCAGTTCTTCAATTGTTGGATTTTTAATTACATGATTAGATCACTGGGTAAAAGTGTTTTTGTTTATCTGGTCTCAATGGAATATGCATTATTACATAAGTCAAATCTCATATTATATAAATGGTTTTTCATAAATCATTCTTTTTAAATGTAAATATTTTGTTTTAGTTTACAGGTGACATATATTTTTACAATGGTGTGCATTGTACTATGCAAAGACAAGCTTTGTACTCTAAAGCTCCAGTGTTTTTATATCATTTTACATATGTAGGATATATGAATACATTCAAGAAGTTGTTTGGAGGCACTGAACTGCCGGGTAAATATGTTAATTTCTCTTTTTTCCTCTAATCTTTTTTTTTAATTAAATCTTTCCCTTTTTAGACATTTATATGTATAACATGCCTCCTGAGCCTTACAGGAACGTTACATGTCTTGAGAGGATTTTTAATTTTGGATAACATACATACTTTTTTGGCCACACAAAGATATGAATAAACAGCCCATTATCAGGGCCACCTCTGTGACAACACAAACTTCTATGATAAAACACATCATTCACTTATAAATTCATACTGAACAAGGTCTTTCTCAATGCCACCAGATTGTCTTTTATGACATTTCTGGTTTCTCCCCTGGTATTAAAAAACTCCAAGCGTGACAGGCCTAGAAGGCCCTTGGTCTACCATCCAGCTGCTAGCCTCACATCCAAGTGTGTTAATCACAGAGGTAGACGACCATCTAGCCAGTGTAGGGGTGACATGTGGTCAGCATGTCAAATCTGGCAGAACTGTAATTCATTTCTTGGGTTGGGGCATCTGGAAGGCGGAGTTACGTTTCTCCGATAATATGATGGGTGATAAATGAAAATGAACCTAAATTCCAGACCATGGACAACCACAGGAATAATTCTCTTTTAAGGAAATATTCCTAGTTTGTCACTTAAAAATGGTACGAGTACTATCTGAGTCAACTCACTCAGAGAATCATCTTATTGCTAGTTTAGAATGTTTCATCTCTCGTTTTTTTTTTTATTTACATCATTCAAAGTTAATAATTCTATTAGTGTGTAAAGTATTTAATTATGTAAACAGGTGCAGCACATGTTGATGAAGTTCCATACATTTATTGGTCACCAAATGTCACCTGGATACCAGAATCATCAGAACTTGAAACTTCTGAAAGGGTGGTGAGAATGTGGGCAAATTTTGCTAAAACTGGGTAAGTTCTATTGCTTCAATTTGATTTCTACACATTCATATTTGCTGATGATCAGGCTATAATGGCTTCTTCAGAGAATGACTTACAGAGAGCAATTCTTAAATTAAATAATATTGCACAAGATTACAACCTAGAAATTTCTTCATCCGATCCGATTGAGGGTCTTTCCAGTTTTCAGCGGTTGCCCTTTTACCAGCCGGCTGCTGGCCCTTCACATCCACATGTGTCAATCACAGAGGTAGATGATCAACAGCCAGTGTAGGGGTGACATGTGGTTAGCATGTCGAGTCCCCCAGCCGTTATAGCTGGTTCCTCAACCTGGAGCCGCTACTTATTGTAGCTACCCAATTGCCTCACGATGCTGGGTGGGCACCAGTCCCATACTGGCCGAAATACCATGAGAAAATTTCTTCCCCCATGGAGACTCGAACCAGCGCAAGTCCCGTAGCTCTGCGCCAAGGCTTCCTACCTTAACCGCTCGGCTACGGCGCGGGACTAATTTCTTCATCAAAAACTAAAATAATGGCCCAGTGTGGCAAAGAAACAGAAAGAACAAATATAGTACTAAGTGACAAAACGCTAGAACAAGTAAAATGTTTCAATTATCTAAGTGTATCTTTAGGTCGTAATAGAGAAAAGACATAAATAATAAATTACATTTTATATTTGAACAGAAAGATGTTCGCCTAGACCGAGACTCAAACCCGGGACCTTTGGCTTTCCAGGCCAATTGCTCTACCAAATGAGCTACTGAGCTGGCCTGGAAAGCCAAAGGTCCTGGGTTCGAGTCTCGGTCTAGGCAAAAAAAAATTTTCTCTTCAAATATAATTTATCCTTCAGTGAGAAGTGTTAAATTAACAATAAAAACATCAATAAATTACAAATAATTCAATATTTATGTGACACCCTTAAAGGAACACTGGGAAAGAAAGTAAGAAATGAAACACATTTAAAATTTTATAAAGTATTGGCTGTACCTGCAATATTGTATGGCTCAGGAGTATGGACTCTGAATAAACAATCAATTAAAAGAATAGAAGCCGCAGAAATTAAATATTTATGATTTGTGGCAGGATATACTTTAATGGATAAAAAACGGAGTGATGATATCTGTAAAGAACTACAAATATTCAGTTTGACAAATAAAATAGAAGAATATAGGAGAAAATGGTATGAACATGTCTGCAGAATGGATACCAACAGATTGCCTAGGAAAAGTCTGAACTATCAACCAAGAGGAGGAAAAAGAGATTGGGGACGCCCACGAAAGAGATGGACACAGCAACTATTGGAGCCAGAATGAACCAAAAAGGTTTGATCCTTGCAAGAAGAAGAAGAAAGTATATAATTAGCTTTACACATAGACATTTAAGTGAAATTTGAAAACCAGGTAAAAGTTAATCTTTTTTAGTGGTTTTCAACATGAAACAGTGTCTATCACTGTCAGTAGTAAACTGAATATGTCAATATCATTATTATTATTATTTATTATCCAAAATTTATAAACCTTGTTTCACCTAAGGTACATTAGGATTATAGTTTATTACAAAGTTGTGAGTCATTATACAGTGCAATCAGTATGGCATTAAACAGCAGATGCGGGGTTTGTGCTGTGCGATGACGAAGGCTTACACGTGCAGGTATGGGACTTGAAAAGTGCGCTGATTCAGCCATTTATGAGTACATCCCATGCATTCACGCCGCAGTCAGATTGTATGTTTTGAATGTATAAGGTGCTCGCTTGCTTTTCCTTGTGAACTGAATGATGTGTGCATAAGTATAAACTGAATGACGTGTGTATAAGTGTAAACTGTATAATGACTAATAATTTTTCTACTGAACAATGTGTATTTATTTAAGATCAATATTTGTTAACTCAGTCTGCCAGCCAAGTATGAAGACTTTTTGAAACACGATTCCTGGTGTAAAAATTCTATCACGTTCAACAATCCATAATCTGTTCAACAAATTTCATGCAATGGGAATTGTCGAAACTAAGAAGCCACACAAGCCGAAGTGTTCACACAAAAAAAAAACAATAGACGACATGTTATCGATTGGAACAGTCTCCTAGAAAATCACTTAGGTGCCTTTCGCAACAAATAAAATTTATTAAGGCTATGTACAAAAAAAAAACTAAATTATTAAATAAAAATAAAACGTAGTTTTATTTGATTTTCATATTTATTATATAATTCAGTGACAGCTGTTTCGGTACACTGTACCTTCTTCAGACATGTTAACAAATTATGAATTGTGTTCCAACTGATCTAAGCAACAATACAACAATATTTATTTAAATTTTTAAATTTAACAAAGGGGATTCATTCAAATCAAGTTGAGAATTTAACAGTTTTTTACTATTTTTAAACTTTTTAATCTTTTGGAGGCTGTAGAAATTATTAAGTTTAAAAATAGTAAAAAACTGTTAAATTCTCAACTTGATTTGAATGAATCCCCTTTGTTAAATTTAAAAATTTAAATAAATATTGTTGTATTGTTGCTTAGATCAGTTGGAACACAATTCATAATTTGTTAACATGTCTGAAGAAGGTACAGTGTACTGAAACAGCTGTCACTGAATTATACAATAAATATGAAAATCAAATAAAACTACGTTTTATTTTTATTTAATTAATAAATATGGATTTTCATCAAGTAAACACCAACTCAATTGATTATTAAATTATTAAAGTTGCATCCATATAAAATAATCCAGATACATGCTTTCCAACTGGGTGAGCCTGTTCCAGCATCTGCGTCAATAAAATTGGTAAGTAAGATAATTTGTAAAATAGTTACGAAAATGTGTGTGGTTGTATCACTGCGATCCTACGCTGTCCATTCCCTGATGCGAGTGCATCAGAAGTGTACAGTGAAATTCCCGCGTTTGCTGTCCAATACTATACTGATCGCACTGTATAATTTTGTATAGAATTAAAGTTTTTTAAAAACATCATGTATGGAGATAACAAGTATTAACTGCTGAGGGTAGTCTATAACTAGTAAATGTCTATTTTTTCTACCATGTTTAGGGAATAATGAAGATAACAGGATAACTAAAATATTACTAAAGGGGAGTATTTATTTTTAAAATTTAAAATAAAATTATTTTTACTTTACATCTTACCCAATCTTCTATTTAGACTTGTTTCAAACCTATAAGATTTCATCATCAGTAATTTCACGACTGATGTTCTGTCATCCTGGACCACAACTTCTTACTGCATCTGTTGGTGGACATATAAATCTCCAAATCAAATCAACTTGTCCGGGAACTTCAAAATTCATTAATTTTTTCTTGTTTTTTTTTAATGTAGATTTTTTCCCAACACATGAGCTCTTTTAGTTTTTCTATTTGTTTTATTAAACTAGCCTTTCTTTCAATTAGATGTTTTTCTGACCAAACATAACCAGCTACTGCTGATTTTTCCACTTCACCTTTTTTGACATTCCTAAGATGTTCCTTCACCCTGGTTTTCAAATTCCTTTTTTTTTTTTCCTATGTAAACTTTGTCATAATCCTTACATTTAATCTGCTAAGTTTCCAATTTGCTTTTCTTCTTCAATTTTGTCGTTTTTGTTATCCTATTGAGGCTATATTCATTCCCTTATTTTGTCTTCTTTTTCTTTTAGAAGTGCACTTTCGATAACTAATTTTTTCTTTTAAATTATTTATTTTCCTTTGCACCATAAAGAAAGCATGACTCCTCATATGGTGTATCTTTGCATTCTGGGTAGCCATCATGAAAAGCAAGCCTATACCCTGTATTAATATAGATAGATAGATCATTGGTTGATTAATGTCTTTGACATCGTCCGATTCCTAATAGCCAGTTTTGTCGGTCCATCCAATCTCCTGGTTGTAGATGTTTCTCCTTCATATATAAACATATTCCCTGACTCCAGGAGGTTTTAGGTCTTCCTCTGCTTCGTCTTCCCTCAGGTTTCCATTCCAAAACAGATTTTGGTAGTCGATCCTCTTCCATTCGCTGGACATGTCCGTACATCTTAATTGCTGAGTTTTAATATAATCTAAAATAGTGTCTTCAATCTTCATTTTCTCCCTTATAACTGAGTTCCTAAATTTTTCTCTTCTTGATCCCACAATATTCCATTGAGGCAAGCAATTGCAAATTTTCCTTTATTATTTCTATTTCTTATTTCCTCTTCATAACTCCCATTTTTATTTATTTTAATTCCTAAATATGTGATCTCACTACAAGATTTTATTGATTCTCCAGTCTCCAAAATTAAATTTTGTTCTGGTTCACCAATTGATAAATATTTTGTTATTTTCATGTTCAAATTTAATCCCCATTTTTCATATTCTTCTATTAATTTTCTAGTCATATATTTTAAATCTTCATAATCTTGTGCAATTAACAATTGATCATCTGCAAAATGTAAGTTGTATGAAATTTTGTTGTTTGAAATAGGAATTCCCATGCTTGAACATTTTCTTCTCCAATTCTTTAATATTTCATGTACATATATTTTAAACAGAGTCAGTGGACTCTGATATAAATATATGACCCTATTAATCTTATTAGAACATGTATAGAACAACATAATCAATGTTTTTAAATTAATATATGTAGGAAATAACACTATGAGGTTTCTTTTAATTATATTTAGTTGGATATTTTGACTCACCTCATGTTTCTTGATTTTTATGCAGACCTAAGTTTTGTCGCTTCTGTGCGACATTGTCGATGATTCCAACTGTCATTTTGCAGTTCTCCATCCTGTAAGTTGATATCTGCTCCCTCTGCTGGCTGACCAATGAACTTCCAAATCAAATTTGCTTTTTTTCTGTGTTTTTCTGAGCATGCATGTGCAGCTATTGCAGATTTTTCTATTTCTCCATTTTTAACATTTCTAAGGTGTATAATAACCCATGCTAATAATCTATCTATCTGCCAAGGGCAGATCTTTCACTGCAATCATAGCAATTTCATGCTATGCTTTGTAGCTTTACTAGGGAATTATAAGTGTGGTAGCTTCCTGTAGCTTTCTACACCAATGAAATAATAGTGATGATAATGATAATGATGATGTCTGGATGATTTTCGGGGACCATTGGGCCCTAACCTTTCTGACATTTGTCTTACAGATGAAGGAAAACCCTGAAAAAAACCTCACCCAGGAAGCCTGTCCTGACCGAGAATCGAACCTGGGCCCGCTGTGTGACAAGGCAGCATGCTACATCGAGACCACAGTGGTGGACTTACGCTAATAATAAACTTCAATTTCAAATCTTCCGTAAATCTACATATACAGATGTTGTAATTCGAGCTTATTCTTGTCATTGTATCTAACATAAACTTGCTGCCTTTCATAATTATGTTTATAGACTTATGTCAGTTACGTCATCCGTTGATAATTATGTTAAAATACTTAATATACTTTAACAGATAGCAGTGTCTATTGGTTATTCTAAATAAGTTACTGATAATTTAATTAAACATAAAGAGAAGGGTTCAATTCGTTCTCTACTTTATGTTTGTCATACAGATCATGTTAACAAATTTGTGGGCAGTCTGATCTATGTTGGCCCAATACCTGACAGAATTCCAAACTCCAAGCACGACAGGCCTAGAAGGCTCTTGGCCTACCAGCCGGCTGCTGGCCTCACATCCACATGTGTTAATCACAGAGGTAGACAATCATAAGCCAGTGTAAGGGTGACATGTCGGGTCCCCCACCCGTTATAGTTGGTCTTCTCAATCTGGAGTTGGTACTTATTGTAGTTACCCAAATGCCTCTCGATGCTGGGTGGGCACTGGTCCCATACTGGCCAAAATTCCATGAGAAAATTTCTTCCCCCATGGGGACTCGAACCAGTGCAAGTTCCGTAGCTCTGCGCCAAAGTATCTTGCCTTAACCACTTGGCTACGGCGTAGGACATCTGATAGGATTGGTAATAATATTTAGAAACAATAATATCTTTGTTTGCTTTCAGAAGAGACCAATATGTTTGCTGCCTTTATAACAGTAAAGACCATTTGGAAAATAACAAAAACAAATTTGGTATTTACAAGTTGGTCTGTGACAATTGTAATTGGGTTTATGTCAGTCAGACCAGCCGCAATTTTGAGACTAGATATAAGGAACATGTTGCCGTGTATAGGAATGGCCATCTAGAAAAATCTCATTTTGCTGAACATTTTGGTTAATTCGAGCCATTCTTTAATGCCAATAATAGTTTTGTATGTGTGTCATAAGAGTTTCAGGATGTTTGTTTTGGAACAACTTAAAAGTTTAAAACATAAAAATAATAGTTGTGCACTGTTGAATGAACAGACTAATTATTTTTTTTGCCCTTATTATGCATTTTTGCAAGTGGCCTATCTGTGGATGAGTGTCACATGATGCTACCTTTGGATATAGTATATAAAGGTGGAATTTGTTGTTTTTCATTATAGTATTTCTTTTTACTTTGATGTGATCACCCTGATTATACCCTGTTCAAGGGTGAAACATCTGTCAAGATCAATTTGGGTATGTTTTTGTCTTATTTTATCACTTTTACTGGAGTCTGTTGTTTAAATTGGACAGATTGCATCCCAGATCGATTCCTGACTCTTTTAGCAGAATTACTAAGGTAATTATTAATGAGTTGGTTATTTTTACTCACCTCATATTTCTTGATTTTTATGCAGACCAGTTTCGTCGCTTTTGCACAACATTTTCAATGCACTTTGCAAGTTGGAATGCATCGAAAATGTCGTGCAGAAGCAATGAAACCGGTCTGCAGCATAAAAATCAAGAAATATGAGATGAGTAGAAATAACCAACTCATTAATAATTAAAAGAAACCTCATAGTGTTATTTCCTACATATATTTAGTAAGGAATATAGTTTTATTTTATATATAATAATTTAAACTCTATGTATAATACCTGTTTCAGGAATCCTACACCAGCACCAGATTCTCTGTTACAAAATGTAACATGGGCACCGGTGAAGAGACCACAGTTATCATACCTAAATATTGACACAGATTTAACAATGCAACAGAGTCCAAGGAAACAAAATGCAGAATTTTGGATGCAGATATTCCACAATTATTCATTAAATCCTTTATGCTAGTTTATATGTTACTATTTATATTTTTTAAACAAAGACTTTGGCAAGAATATGAAATGGCAGGGTTACATATTAGGCATAGTGTACATTACCATTAAATATAAAATAAATACTGACTCACCAACAGATCTTACCAAGATATTAATGCCAGCTTAATATAACTTAACCAGACAATGGTAAATAGACAAATTAAAATGTTTCAAACTTTTCCTCATTAATTTAACAAGAAATGGAGAAAGCTGGATAGAATTTGGAATAAACAGAAAGAATACACATATAGATAACTATATTAAAGCTTCAGGATTCAACCATTTTGCTCACAAAGAGGCAGTGTTCAATAGTTTGACTCATAGATTGGTAAATATACCTATGAGCATAGAAATTATGAAAAAAGAAAAGGAATACATAATTAATGTTGCAACAGATAATGGTTATGAAGAAAGTATACAAGAAAATAAATAAATTTAAAAGATAAAAATTAACTAATGAAAGGACACTTACAAAACAAACAGAAGAAAAAATAAAATTCAGGAAATCCACTTACCATCCATTGAAATACCACAAGTTTCAAAAAATTTTCAAAAAGTTTAGTATACAATTGGCACCGAAGAACGAATACAGCTTAAATAGGATAATTAAAACCAATAAAAATGGAAAAATTAAAGAAGGAAAAAAATCAGGAATTTATCAGATCAAATGCAGGGATTGTGACAAAATTTATATAGGAAAAACAAAAAGAAATTTGAAAACAAGGGTGAAAGAACATCTTAGAAATGTCAAAAATGGAGAAGTGGAAAAGTGAGCAGTAACACATAATTGAATCAAAAGCTAGTCTAATTAAACAAATTGACAAACAAAAGGAACTCACAGTTTGGGAAAAAATCCACATTCAGAAAAACAAGAAAGAAAAACTTATGAACTTCGAAATTCCCGTGAATTTTGACCTGATCTGGAGGTTCAATGGCTCACTAACAGAGGGAAGGAGAAGTGGTTCTTCCAATCAATATAACATCAGTCGGCATAAGTGTGCTGGGGATGGGGTTGCCAAGACCCTGAAATTGCAATCTATTTAGAAGATTAATTATGAGGAGATGTATGAAACATTTTCATTTATCTAAAATGAAACCTAATAGTGATTTATTCCTGTAGAAGTTCAATAGACTTCACTAAAGTCAGTGTCTCTGGAAAAACTTTTTATTTCATGGTTGCTCTCATAATGTCACAAATGGACTGTTTTACCATGCTTTAAATCTAATTAAAATCTGGACTGGTAGATTTTCAAGAAGGTGAGACTGTCTACCTTTGCCACTGATTTGAAAACATTTTCTTTCCATGACTTTTGCTACATGACTCGTCAGTGATATTGGTCTATAATTTTTTTGCGTTTTCAATTTTTTTTGTTTTGGTATTAAAACAGGGACAACAATGTTTCTTTTCAATTCTGTTGGGACAAATGCTTTTCACATGTGGTTGAAGAAACATAGTAAAGCCTCTCTAGCTCTTTTCCCCAAGACATTTTTATAAATTTAGACTGGATCTCAACTTGGCCAGTATCTAAATCACTTTTAAAAATACGATAGGAAGTAACATTAAGAGGTTTATTTAACAATTAAGATATTTGGTCTATGTATTCTTACCTTTTATAGTTGTTTTTTGTTGAACATATGTTTCAAGGCTTGTGAGCCCCATCATCAAGCAATTACAGACTGTAAGAATACACAGACCAAATATCTTAATTATCTAAATGATTGTTAATGTGATTACAATTTTTTTTAATATAATTTTGTTTAAAAGTAACAGTCATTGGTAACATACACATACTAAATTATTTTGTCTACTGTTACAACAATCAGTGATGCTTTAGTTCATAGTTACTAGGCAACAAAACATATACTTTATGTTATAACAAAAACAGAAAAAACACGCTATCAAAACAAAATACAGGTTCAACAAAAATACACTTTAATGACGATTCATAGTTATTGTAATATTACAATCATTACAATTTGTAATACTTATTGGAGACACATTTTCTCTAATATCAATTTTGTCTGTATAATTGAACTTTCTCCCTAAGTATTAGATCAGCATTTCTTCTACTTTCTTCTTCTTCCATCCAAGTATTAGGCCAAGGCCTGTTACAATCCTATAGAAAATTTTCCCTCCAGCGTTAGATCAGCAATTAGCACCCAAATTGTAGAATATAACAACAATGATTGTTGATGTATCGTGTCTTTATTTTTTATTTATTTTTTCCAAAGCCCACATAACTCTTTCTCTAAACACACAGTTTCCACAATCAATAAATGTACTAAATATATGATACATTTCTTCATATGCTACTTATTGATATTAGGCAGCCTTTTGATAGGTATAAACAGGACATGCTTATTAAATGTAATGAATGAATATGATGACCCATCAAAACCTATAAGACTTGTAAATATCACATTAAAATACAGTGAAGCAAAAGTAACTATAGGAAACAGTATAAGTAATAATATAAATATAAATACAGGGGTAAGAAAGGTGATGACTTGTCTGCAATAGTATTTAATTTGGCTCTAGATAAAGTATTGAAAGAACTTAATTTAACAGGACATATACAGTACTATATAAAACTAAACAAATAAGTGCATATGCCGATGATATTGCCTTGATTGTTAAAAATTTACCCGCCTTACAACAAATGCTATATACAATTGAAACAGCTGGAAAGTCAGCTGAACTGCAGATAAATGAAGATAAAACTAAATATATGATGATGGAAGTAAATCCAATCAATAATACAATACAAAGAATTAACATAGGAAATTATAATTTTGAAAAGTTACTACTTTTACATATTTAGGAGCAAAGATAAATAGTAAAGGGTTAATAACAGAAGAAATAAACCACAGAATATTAACAGGAAACAAAGCATATTTTGCAAATCTCAGTTTAATAAAATCAAAACTGTTAACTAGAACAACTTCTTCTTCCTCTACGCATGAAAGCTAGCAGCTTGTTGCATGTTCATTCACTACAGGTCTGAGGTATGCTGATATCCTTCCATCGTAGTTGTGGTCTTCCTAATGGACTAGAACAACTAAATTAAAAATATATAAAACCTTGATTAGACCCGTGGTAACATACTCTGCTGAAACATGGGGGTTAAACAAAGAAGATGAAAATGCTTTACGTATTCGAAAGAAAGATAATAAGATGAATATATGGACCAGTATTGGAAAACAATACATGGAGAATCCAATCAAATTCTGAAATTGATCATATACTCAGAGGAGAGGATCTTGTAAGATACATCAAGTCATTGAGATCAGATGGGTAGTACACGTTGAAAGAATGGAAGATGGAAGATACCAAAACGATTAATACATGATGACATAACAGGAGTAAGAAAGAGAGAGAGACCGAGAAAGAGGTGACTACAGGATGTGGAACAAGATTTGAGAAGGATGGGAATAAGATGATGGAAAGGGAAAGTACAGGATCGACATGAATGGAGGAGAATTGTGAAGGAGGCCAAAACTCACAACGGGTTGTAGTGCCAAATAGGAAGGAAGGAAGGAATACTAAATCTATGACATATACTAAAATACTCTGAACATTGTTAAAATATTTTAGACAACATATTACAAAATTAGGTTTAGTAACTCGCTGCACTCTTAGAACACTTCCTTTGATCATGTTCTAACTTGAGCATCTTGTTACTAAACCTCTGCTTTTGAATAAGTTGTCTAAATAACTACATAAAAATATTCAATTTTCTAATATAGATGTTATAAACGTTTGAGGTTTCCTGAAATTTCTTTTTAACCATGTTACATTCTTCTGTTTAAAATAATCCTCTATATTATAAAGTTTTTTATGATACATTTATTATTTCAGGTTTTCTGTAATTATTTTTCATTCGGTTTAACCACATTACATTCTTCTGTTTAAAATAATCCTCTATATCATAAAGTGTTTTGCCTTGGGTTTCAGGAAGAAAAGCATATAAGAACACACATATAGCTACAGCTACTGATCCAAATGTCAAGAATAACCCATGAGGACCCAAAGTACTGAAAAGTTTAGGATATGAAATTATCACATATGCAGATATTAAATCACAACTTCCATAAACTACACCACTTAGAGTTCCTCTAACTTTATTAGGTAACATTTCCCCTGTCATTATGTACGGAAATAGCAAAAATGCACAAGAACTTCCAGCAATGTACAAAGCTATAAGTAATATCATTGTCCACTTTTCTACATCATGTGATAAAGAGCTATACCCAACCTTCTGTGTGTAACTAAGTACACCTATAATCAATGCTGAAGCTGAGGTTACTAAACCAAAGCCAAGTGCAAGAGTCCGTCTTCCAACCCAGTATAAAGTAACAGCACAAGAAACTAATACAATGGTACGAACTACTGCTGTAGCTATTGCAATTATATGAGCTTCTATATTTGTCTCATTATTCATCAAAGTACCAGAAACCAAATCAACAGCATAAGCTATGAACAGATGTACACCTATAAACACTTGAGACCAAGAAAATACAATACATATTAAAAATGGTTTAAGTACATGTGGTGTGATGAATATTTTCCAATATTTAGAAATATTTCTTAGCGAACGTGGAGAAGTTTCATTCTTCCTAGTACGTTTTTGAACTTCACATCTCTGAACCATGTCTTCAAATTCAGTTAGTGCCTGTTAGACAGAAAAATTATATTTTATGGATTGTTTTGTATAGCAAAATAGTATTTTTAATAATTATTTATTATTGTGTGAACTTACACAAAATATATGTCATTTTTGGCATGATGTGGAATTACTGTATAAATGTTTTTATTGTAAATTTAGCATTTCTTACTAAATGACAATATTTGAAGAGAAAAATATATGCCTAGACTGGAGTTTGAACCCAGGACCTTTAGCTTCATATGCTACTGCTCTGCCCAAGGCCTCCAATCTAAATGAAAATTTTTCTCTTATGCATTTCAATTCCCGAGAGTGCCAAAGGTTGCGAACTATTGCTCAACATGCAAATGGCAGCTTCTTATTTAAGAAGACTTTTCACCTCTTGCAGCAGGGAACTTCAAAATTCATTGATCTACATTTGTTCTTCTGAATTTATATTTTTCCCTAAATTGTTAATGCCAAAGGCTTCACTAAATGTTTCAAAAGTTTAGTTTCTTTTCCAATTTTGTGATTCTCTAGCAAATTATATGCTGCAATTATCAATTTTTCAGTTTTGCCATTTTTATATGTCTAATGTATTCTTTTGTATGGAGTATCTAAATTCCTTTTAGTTTTTTTATGTATACATCCAAAATTTGGAATTTATCAAATTAGATGCAATGACTGCAATAAACTACACATACAATACATATGTTGAGAAGGCAAGTGGTATTGTTAATAGTAAATTTAATTTTAAATTTGAAGAGAAAAATTTTCACCCAGACCAAGTCTCGAACCCGGGACCTTTAACTTTCCATACCAATGCTCTACCAACTGAGCTCCTGAGGTGAATTCCTCTAGACGTAATTGTTTCCCTTATATACATTGTAATACCTGTGCACCAAATGCTTGAAGCCTTTGCTTCTATATATGCAAATGGTGGCTTCTTAGTTAAGAAGACATTTATTGGGAATTTAAACACTACTTTTAAAAGCCAGTAGTGATTCTATTAATGCTTTTATTATTTACTAGCTAACACTCGGCTAAATAAATGAAAATTAATGTGTTTTATGTTTAGTTAAATAAGTAGAAGGAAAAATGTATATCGTAATTATTTTTAGATACCCCCGTGCTGTTTACCAGGCATTGTCCAGGAATCTACTCATCCCGATCATCTTGGCATAAATAAGCTGAAAGATGAAAATTAATGTACTTCTTATGATTAGTTGAATAAGTAAAATGAAAAATAATTATAAATGTATATCGTAATTATTTTAAGATTCCCCGTGCTGATTACCCGATATTGCCCAGGAATCTACTTATCTCAATCTTCTTGGCATAAATGAGCTAAAAGACAAAATTTTGTTGTTGTGAGTTATCCATAAAAGTATACCCGCCATGTGCTGCTATGCTTGCACAGGAATCTACGTACTTGTCTCAATCTTCTTGGCATGAATGAAAGACAAAAATGGTTATTGTGAGTTATCCGTAAGAGATAAACATATGCTGTCATGGACTTTTTTGTAGCGTTTTTTGAGATATTTAATTCTGTGTACATTAATTTTGTGTATTTGTTGTGGTTTAGGCAGCATAAGCCATTTAAGTTTCCAAAGAGCCACTTTTTTCACGTTTTCCACTACAAAGGGCAATTTTTAAGGGTGTAGAAGTTGAGTATCACAACTCTCTTGTAGCCTATGTTCATCCCGGGAATCTCTTGAACATTTTGCAAAAAGCCCCATCACAATCGGATCAACGGCATGGCCG
Source organism: Diploptera punctata (assembly GCA_030220185.1). Classification (NCBI taxonomy): domain Eukaryota; kingdom Metazoa; phylum Arthropoda; class Insecta; order Blattodea; family Blaberidae; genus Diploptera; species Diploptera punctata. The sequence goes on along the minus strand of JASPKZ010001364.1, from coordinate 22,445 downwards.
CACATAAAGTACAAACAAACAAACATTCATTTTGATATATTAGATTTAACACTTCTCACTGAAGGATAAATATATAAGAGAAAAATTTACGTCTAGATTGGAACTCGCCCTGGTAGCTCAGTTGGTAGAGCATTGTAACGGAAAGCCAAAGGTCCCGGGTTCAAGTCTCGGTCTGGGCGAAAAATTTTCTTTTCAAATTTCATTTATTCTTCAGTGAGAAAATGTTAAATTAATAATAAAAACATTATTATAATAATTAGTCCATCAGAAGAGGATAATGCTGATGGTTCCCTTGTTTCTTTTCGACAGGAATAGGCTAGATGCCAACACAAGCTTTTACCTTCTCTGTTCTCTTTATCATCATCATCATCATCCTATACACTTGCCTCTCTTTTATTATCCATTCATGCCACAGTGCCCATTTGTGTCCTTTGCAGTCTATGACAACCATACAAATTTGAAACTATGATTATTCATTGCAAAGACAAAGTCTAAACCACAAAAAAAAGTTTTGTAACCAATTTCAGTCATTTTTACATTCCTATGAAAACAATAAAAAATTGTGAAACTGAGGCCGTGGTTCAGATATTGTTATTGCAAATGACTAGTTGTCTTCCAAGAGTGTTTTAACTGTAATTGGTCTGGAGCTGATAATTTTTTCTAAGTTTTGTCTGTATCTGTAGCAGACCTCTTTAGGAGAATGTGTTCTTCTTGTGTTTATTCTTCAGTGCTATAGTTGTAGGAAAGAATCCACTCTCCTAAAGACGTCTACTGCAGAAACAGACAAAACATAGAGTTGTCAACTCTGAGACCACGTCCAGGATGAGTATAAGATGAAAGATAATACAGTAACACTTATGTTAATTAGAACTACAATAGGAAGTAACATTATGAGGTTCTTAATACTAAGGTGAGTCTGCTGTATCTTACTTCATAAAAATGAGTTCTTTTAGGACATGTTTCAAAACACTGGTCTTTTATCTTCAGCTTGTCCAGTCTGTTGATTTTTATGTTGTCAGCTCCTCAGAGGTCCCCATCTAGGGGATATGTGGATGGTGACAACTAAGTGCCCAAGCTGAGCAAAACATTGCTTCCTATTACGCGCTGGGTCAGTTAAGCCCCGCCGTAATGATAGCGTTAAGTTCACTATTGTTTAAGTGGTCTTTGGCCCGAGCGGTTGGCCTTGGTTTTGGAGGATGAGTTCCACATTTAAACATGTTAAAACATAGTAAACGAAAAATTAACATTATTTATTAAAATAAACCCAAACATAAAGAAATATCAGATCAACAACATATAAAACAAGTTATTAGAATCAGCTGAAATCGCCAAATGGTTAAACGTCAAATATTTAAGTGTTAAAATTCAGAGAGAGAAAACAAACATTTAAAATATTCAACTTTGTTCATTATTCTAAGTTCTTTGGACCATTTGGTCCTTTAATTAATTCTATGTCTAAAAATGACCATTAAAGAGTGATAAAAAGATTCATATTACCAATCTAGCTGCCTCCCCTGCTGGGGGACCGCATTCGGTCCCGCCACACTTCTGTCTTCGGTAAAAAGATCGCGAATATTTATATGATAAATTTTAAGTTTCTAATTGGGGAAATTTGGGTGTGGAAAGTTTATGATCTAGTTTGAAACCTTCATCTATGTCAAAAATGGAAAGCTTTGTTCTACTTTCACTTCGCGCACTATTCCTTTCCTATCTAATGTGGTCATCTTCTTGACCAAATAATTCTGGAATCTTTTGACATGGTTTTGATCCAGGATATAGAGATATGCCTTTTTACTAGCATTTTTTTATATTATATGCGTATGAACTAATATGTTTTTCAGTGTGGTTAATTATCCCCTATTTTTTTATATAATACACATGTATATGTGTCTATCCTTTATCGCTTTTTTATATCCTTTATCGCTTTTTTATAGTATGTTATTATTATGGCAGTTAGGCCCTAGTGTTGACATAACACTTCCATTTACTTGTGTTTTGCTCCTTACTTTTATCTCTAACTGACCTGGCATTTCTTCCTTTTCTAGTACCAGATCCCTCTTTTTACTTTCCTATCCAGTCTCCCTTGCCTGACCTCGTGTTTTCTTCGACCCAGATGGTTTTAGAGTATTCGAGGCCAAAGGGTTCATTTCTGTCTTTCCTATTCTCTTTTTTTTAACCTTGAATGCCCACATAAGCTGCATGATCAAATGCAGCCCCATTACACCTTATAGCATAAGTATACAATGGACTTGTGTCATCAGCTATGGCTGGATACATGTACTGAAGAATGAATGTTGTTGGCCCTGGATGTCAACTCGATTGTGGTAAGATATGCATAGGGAAAAGAAAGAGAAATTGAACCATTAGAACTAAGGATCACATTAAAAATACAAAAAACAAAAAGTGGAAAAATCTGGTAATGTTTTGTCAGAAAAATATGAAATTGTGAACACCAAATTATTAAAACACTTAGAAAATACTAAAGGACTCACCATTTGGGAGAAAATCTACATACAGAAGAACAGGGAAATAATCATGCATTTTGAAATTCCCAGGGAGAGAGATTTGATATATAAATTCTTTGGATCATAAAAGATGAAGTAGGAATTTAATCAAAATCAAAGTGGGAAGTAACACTTTGAGGTATTTACATTTATGAATGAGTTGGAGATAATGTTTTTAATATCTCACCTCATAAAGTTGCATGTTTTCACGATACTGGTTTCAAAAGTATAATTTTGAAACCGATATCATGAAAACACACAACTTAATGAGCTGAGATATTAAAAACATTTTTTCCAACTCATTCATAGATGAAGTAGGAATCAAAATCCAGGACCAACAACATAAAAATCAACAGACTGGACAAGCTAAAGCTAAAATACAAGTGTTTTGAAACATGTCCTAAAAGAACTCACCTCTTATGAGGTAAGATGCAGGATTCAACCATTTCGCTCAGAAAGAAGCTGTATTCAATAGTCTAACACACAGATTGGTGAATGTACCCCTGAACTGAGAAAAATATGAAGAAGAAAAAGAATACATAATTAAAGTAGCAATACAAAATGGTTATGAAGAAAACAATAAGTTTAAAAGGCAACAACTAATTAATGAAAGCACACTTAAAAAACAAACAGAAGAGAACATAAGATTCAAAAACTTCACTTACCATCCTTTAAAACACCACAAGTTCCAGAAAATTTTCAATAAGTTTAACATTCGATTGGCCCCAAAGAATGAATACAGCCTAAACAAGATAATTAAAACCAACAAAAATGAAAAAATTGGAGAAGAATATAAATCAGGAATATATCAAATGTCAGGATTGCGACAAAATCTATATAGGAAAAACAAAAAGAAATTTAAAAACCAGATTGAAGGAACACCTTAGAAATGTAAAAAGGGTGAAGTGGACAAGTCAGCTGTAGCAGCCCATGCTTGATCTGAAAAACATTTAATTGATACAGAAGCTAGCCTAATCAAACAAACAGATAAACTAAAGGAACTCACAGTCTGGGAAAAAAATCCACATAAAAAAAAAACAAGAAAGACAAACTCATGAATTTTGAAACTCCTGCAAATTTTGACCTGATCCAGAGGTTCATCGGTCCACTGATAGAAGTAAGAAGGAAACCGCCAAGAAACAACATAACACCGGTCGACCAGAGGCTATTGACGATGGAGATAAGCTCCGAAACTTGCAGTATAGAAGAAAAAGGATATGAGGTGAGGTAATAAAAACATTAATTTAATTCTTAAGATGCAATAAACTCATCTTATTTGTTGATATTTACATCAGTTATAACAATAGACAATTATAATCTCACCTGCATCTCATGACCTGGTCCATAAGACCAATTTAAACTATCCTTAGCTTCACGCAATCTGTTTTTGCGAACAAGCCAAATTGCGCTCTCAGGCAGAAGATAGAATATTACAAGTGTTATGAGTGGAAGAATTGCTGATATTCCTGCTGTTAATCTCCAATCAAATATGGTCCCAAGTCCATATATTAGAGCATTGCCAAAACCATACATTGCTGCAATAGTCGCTAATAAGGATCCTCGTTTAGTGCGATCAGAAAATTCATCTGTCATAACCTGGCAACATTAATGAAATTACCAAAGTCATTAGTTAATTATATTTTTGTCAGTTCTATTATATCTTAAATAATGAAATGCTATAATACACTTCTGATTAGAGATTCTATATTTCTCTGTATTAAATTTTTCTCTATAGGGCCTATGTTAAACTATTAAAGGCAATCTTGAATAGTTTAACATACAGTCTTGTTAACATCCCCATGAGCAGAGAAAAATCTATTACAGAGAAGGAAAACATGTTAAAGATAGCAAAACAGAATGGTTTTGAAGAAAAGAAGATTCATATGAAAATAAATAGATTCGAAAAACAAAAATTCATATATGAAAGTACTCTTCAGACAGAAAAATTAGTAAAAAGTTCAGGAAATTCACATACTATTCTTTGGCATACAATAAGTTTAAAAAAATTTTCAGCAAATTTAAACATCAAATTAGGACTGAAAAATAATTACAGTCTGAATATATTAGTTAAAACTAACAAAAAAGAAATGATTGATGAAGGCAATAATAAATCAAATGAAAAGAAGAGATTAATGGAGTTTGAAATTCTCAGGGAAAATCACTTGATTTCGAGGTTTTTCAGTCTACCAACAGAGGGAGCAAGGGGCAGCTCTTCAGGATGACAAAACAACGGTCATGAAAATACTGATGATGGCCGAAGAAGTTTCTGAAACTAGTTTAAGAAGAAGAATAAGAAGAAGATAGTGTTAATTCCCACAAAAAAGAATGAATCAGGGATTTATCAAATTGATTGCAAAGATTGTGAAAAAATATACATAGGAAAAAGAACACCTTAAAAATGGAGAAATAGAAAAATCTGCAATACCTGCACATGCATGATCAGAAAACGCAGGATAAAAACAGCAAAATTACTGAAACAGTTAGATAAATCAAGGAAATCAAAGTTTGGGAGAAAATTCACATCTACAAAAATAAAAAGAAAAATCATTAATTTTAAAATTCCTGGGGAAGAATATTTTATTTGGAAGTTCATCAGTCAGCCAACAGAGGGAGAGGAATCAATCTACAGGATCCCCAACTGCCAATTCAACAATTAGATGGAACTGATAATGATACATAGCATATCAAAACTATAATCATCAAGGTATCTATAATTATGAGGTGAGTCATAAAAATCTATCTATTAATTAAAATAAACCTCATAGTGTCACTTAATTTAAATATTAAGAATAAAATTGATTTTGATGTTATATTTTAAATTGACATTTTCCAGAATTAGATATAGTTTTAAAATAAAACTAATAAAATTGATATTGAATAACACTGCAATCAACATTATTTTATAACACTATTTTTTATTCTATTCTGTTATAATTAATAAATTAAGCCAGTATTTTTTTTAATATATTACACTCTGACTTCCCAACTCCTTTCAAAAAACATTAAACTGAAATATATGAAACTATTATTCTACCAGTTATATTATATGGATGCGAAAAATGGACTCTTACTTTAAGGGAGGAAAGGAGATTACAGGTATTTGAGAATAAAGTACTTAGGAGAATTTTTGGACCAAAGAGAGATGAACAGACAGGTGAATGGAGAAGACTACATAACAATGAACTACATGGTCTTTATAGGAAGCCAGATATAATAAGAACAGTTAAGTCTCATAGACTGCGATGGGCAGGACATGTTGCACGTATGGGGAATGAAAGACTTGCATGGAAGCTTCTTGTAGGAAAGCCAGAGGGAAAACGCCCAGTTATTAGACCAAGAATGAGGTGGGAGAATAACATTAACTATGGTTTGAGGGATGTGGATTATACAGGAAAAGCATTAGCTCAGGATAGGGATGTATGGAGAGCTTATGTCCGTGCGGTCATGAATCTATGGGTTCGATAGTGCCAGTGAGTGAGTGATTAATGTACCAGTATTTCTCTATTTAGAAAACAGAGCTGAAACAATTATACAAATGCATAACTTACCTCACAGGCAGTTCCTATCATGCCCTTAGAGGCTCCATCAATGACTCTTCCAAGAATAATCATTCCATGATTCCAAGCTCCACAAATTAATAACCAACCAGCTACATACATTCCAGAACTCAACATTAAAGTTGAACGGCGCCCAAAACAATCGGCAAGAATTCCACCAATGAAACATCCAATTGGCATCATTATTGAATGTACAGAAGCTAAAATATATTAAAATACAATAATTAAAGTGAATTGTTGTTCGGGAGGTCAAGGCTAAACTGAAGATCTGTAGTACCAAAGATGATGATCAACTAATAAAAAATAATCCCTTGGACTTTCTTGATTTAATGAATGGAAGAAATGCATGACAAGTTATTATCGAGAAATCACTAACTGCAATGAAATATAAAATTATTTATCAGTAGTAGAAATATAATGTTAGTAGCAGCATTGTTACTTATTTTTTCTGTTTAGATGTTTCAATAAGTTTTCATTGATTTGCTACTCTTAACCAGTGTTTAAATTTTATTCTAAATGTTTCTTCTAATAATTAACAGGATGATCAAAATGTTATTACTGTTGAAGAGGAAGTTATTTCTGATACCTCAAACACAATATTATGGATGGAACTAATCTCTTCCAAGTTAACTTAATCCATCGTCATGGTATGGCCAGTACAGTTCTCAGCGGTGCAGGTTTGATTCCTAATGCGATAAGGGATTTTAAATCTCCATTTTAATTTTGATGTATACTCACTTTTTATTTTATTGTTCTATGTTATCTTTGGTGATGGCTGTAACATAGCATACTAAAGATCCTGGCAAGCCTTCCACTGTCTAATTTATGACTCAGAGTTACTTCTCTGAGATCCACTCAGGGCACTAGGTTCTAAGTTCCATTAAGATGTAAATTCTATAAAAGGAGGGATGGTAAAAAGTACCATATAAAAGAAGAATAGAGAGAAGGAGAAGAGTCAAATTAGAGAAATAACTGTATGAGACAAACCCATATTAAAGGCTAATTTGAATTAATATTAAAACATGCTAGCCTATCTAAAATATTGAATGATAATGTACTTATAAATTTGAAAGATTCTTATGATATCTACAATAAGAGATGTGAAAATAACCAGTTAAAATTATTAACTACAAATAAAGAAAGATAACACATTATTTTGTTTTTATAAAAAACACAATATTCAGATCTTAACACTACTAACCTATCCATGCACCCATATCTTTGTCAGTAGGGATGCTGCTGTGATTGGATTGTAGTTCTGGTAACAAAACAGAAGTGTGACCTGCACTCATTCCACAAATTAAGCTTGTGGTGCAAAATACTCCTAATATTGCTAGCTGAAATAAAAAAATAATCAAAATTGAAATAACAAATCAATAAAAACTGCTCTGTTGTAGACAGATACTTTATTTGCAACAGCGTTCTTCATAGTTAAATATGGGAAATAACATTATGAGGTTCTTAATGTCGGTTGAAAATGAGAGAACTCTTTCTCTTGAAAACTAGTTCCCGTGTTTAAAGAAAACATGAAATATGAGGTAACATGTCAAAAAAATTACTCATTAATTTATGAACAGCATTCTTCTCCGTATTTTACTTAAAAAATATAATTTAGCAAAAAGTGAATTATTATACTTTTAAATTAAAATAATTGTCATTATTAATATTTAGGATTTCTTTACATCTACATTCAAAAGAGCGAAAAGAAGAAATTGATGAACTTTGAAATTCTCAGTGAGAATGACCTGGTTTTGAGGTTTTTCAGTCAGCCAATGGAAGGAGCGAAGGACAGCTCTTCAAGACGACAGAACAACGGTTGTGACGATACTGAGGATGGAACAGAAACTATGTTCTGAAACTAGTTTATAGTCAAATAAGAAGAAGAATATGAGGTGAGTGATAAAAAATTCTACCTTAATGAATATACCTCATAGTGAGAATTCCTAAAATAAGTAATTATAACTACATATTATATATAGCATGTACACAAATTGTAACATTGTAAATAAAATATCATAAACAGCATGTATAAAATGTTTATTTATTCAATGCCACCACATTGTCATTTTCGACATTCTAGTATTCTCTCCTGGCATGGTGTTACTGTAACTCACATGTGGAAGGTGGAGTTATGCTGACCCGATGACTATGAAAGGTGATGATGATGGTAATGATGCGCCAGGAGAGCCCTTAATCCTAAACTTAATAAATATGTTAATGATGATAATGATGGCCAGATGATGTTCGGGGACCGTTTGAGCCCTAAAGTTTCCTGACATTTGTCTTACAGGTGAGGAAAAACCCGAAAAAAAACCACCACCCAGGAAAATTGTCCTGAGCAGGAATCAAACCCAGGCCCACTGCATGACAAGGCAACACACTACCTGAAGAACAAAGTGGTACAAAATATAAGATTTAAAATAAAATTCTGCCAACTCGATCAAATGCTTTAATGAAATCTATAAATGCTATATGTAGTTCTTTATTGAATTTTTTGTGCTTTTCGATAAGAAGTTTTAAGGTGAAATAACCATCGGCACAGGATCTTCCCTTACAAAAACCATTTACAATATTCCACTCATCATCTTAATATAATAGCCCAATAATTTAACATGGAAATATCAACAACAAAATCTAAAGTTATGGCCTTTCAAGGGAAATTCCCAGTAAGAAGTAAAATTTGTATTCAGAATTCTATATTAGAGTAAGTAAATTCATTTAAATACTTAGGATATATCTAACTTATAATGAGGAATGTGATATATCCTTTAAAATACAAAACTATAATAAAGCTTTAAGAATTATCAACCAAGTTTTAAACCATCAAAAGTGCAGAGACACACAAGAATGAAAATCTATAAAGTTCTCGCAAGTCCCATAATCTGTTATGGCAGTGAAGCTTGGACTCAGGATGACCGTCATATTACAGCCACGGAGATGAAATTTCTGTGACAAACTGCAGGTTATAGCCTTCTAGACCACCAAAGAAATTCAACAATAGCCAGAGAGTTAAACATCGTACCTATATCTGAATACCTCCAAGAATATAGAAACAATTGGCTAGCCCATATTCAGCACATGGATCGTCACAGAATACCAAAACAAATTCTTCACTACATTCCTCGAGGCAGAAGATCTGTGGGTCGACCTTTTTGGAGATGGTGGGAGACCATAACAGGCCACTGGGCCTAATACTTGAAAGGTAGATGATGATGAAAATAAAATTCTTCACACCTCACCTCATATCCAGTCTTCTAATTAAACCGGTTTCAAAACCTAAGTGTTTTCTTCATTAGTCATTTCACGACCAATGTTCTGTCATCCAGGAGAACTGCTTCTAACTAGTCTGTTAAAGGACTGATGAATCTTCGAATCAAATCAAATTCCCCAGGTATTTAAACATTTACTAGTTTTTCTTTCTTTTTTTTAATGTGGATTTTTTCTATTTGTTTTATTAAATTAGCTTTTTTTTAATTAGATATTTTTCATAATCAATTGAGTTGGTGTTTACTTGATGAAAATCCATATTTATTAATTAAATAAAAATAAAATGTAGTTTTATTTGATTTTCATATTTATTATATAATTCAGTGACAGCTGTTTCGGTACACTGTACCTTCTTCAGACATGTAAACAAATTATGAATTGAGGGGCTCAGTGGAATAAGGGCCCATCCCAACCGATGGTTGATTTTTAGTTATTTGCAGATTATGTATCCTATGACCATCTTCTGTTAATCTTTAGAAGCTCATAACTCTAACTTTGCTCAAAAGAGGATAAATGAGACTTTATGTCTAAGAAAAATTTCTAACTTCTTCACGCGCGCGGGAAATAAAGGCCCATCCCAACTGCTGACACGTGACCGTATATTGTCCGCTACTCTGTGGTCCGCTGCAATACTGACTAGCATTGCCGGCAAATATCAGTAAATGCAGAATGGCTGATGCGACAGATTCTTGTGCAAATGGAAATAGTGGAATAAAATATAAGAAAAGAAAAATAAATGTGCAAGAGTGGAATAAATCGAAGCAGAACATTTTACGCAACAGTGGAAATGAATACATATCGGACTGAATCAGTTGCTTCAAGAGGTGCAGACGAAATTGCTAGTTGTTTATTAAAAGCTGTGCCATTGATTTGAAAAAGGAGCTAATAAAAATAAACTTATAAGGTGATTCATGTGTTGGTCAAAACAAGAATTATACATTATTGGGACTTTGGCTGTACATGATTGATTGTGGTTGGTTTGAAGAAATTGAACATACATTTCTTGTACCGGGTCACACTTTCTTTCCCTGTGATGTTGACTTTGGTGTGATTGAAAAAGTTAAAAGAAAAATACAAGTGGTTTATACACCTGAACAGTGGGCTCACCTCATAAGAAAGAGATGATCAAAGAAACCATTCACAGTAATTGAGATAAATGCAGAAGAGTTTAAAGATTTGGATAACTTAAATAAAATGTTCACAAAGAGAAATGTGACGCTGGATAAGCATAAGGTAGACATCAGAAAAGCATCTCAGTTTCGTTTCGTGGAAAACAGACATGTAATGTATGTAAAATCCAGTTTCAGTGATTTGGCTTTAGAGGAAGTAATAAGCTTTAAAAAAAAAGGAAAGTAAAGTGTCCTGTATTACGAGATGTAATATTGACAACAAAATTCCCTAACGGTAGGATGATAAAGAAGATATCATGACTCACATGACATTTTTACCACCTGTACACCAAACATTTTAACAGTAGCCTTAAATCAGATGATGATGATGATTATGATGATGGTGATGATACAAATGCTGCAAACGTAGAATACGTAGATTAATGCAATATTCAAGTTAAAAGTGTTATTTAATTTGTTTATTTATGTTGTATTCTTTTATATTCTGAATTTTATTTTTCTTAGATTAGACATATGAAACAATATAGTGATCTATACATTTGCAGGCAGAAAGCTTATTTTATGTACAAGACATGTACCAAATATTATCAATGTGTGCTCTATATATTTTACTCAATGTAGAATTTAATAAAATGCAATTTTTCTCCAAACTTAGTGCAGTTGGGATGGGCCCTTATTCCACTGACCCACTCAATTGTGTTCCAACTGATCTAAGCAACAATACAACAATATCTTGCAAGATAGTCGTTCTATGTAGAAGATCTGAGGATGAAACACCTTCTACCAACTACCGGCCCCTACATAGAACTCGTACACCGAAGCAAATTGAAGAAGAGGGAGATAGACCTTGATTTCTATGCTACGGGAGCCATGATCGAGAGGAACTGGACAAAAGGTAACCAGGAACAGCAACATGTTGTGACACGTTATGCTGTGCACGGTTTTCATCACAAAGTGTGTGAAAACAAGAAGTACCACGACCCAAATGAAAAATGTATATGTGCTTTGTGTGGTCACAGATGCAAACGGTACCACATACCGAAGTGTTCAAAGAACACAAAAACACTGAACGAATATAGCAAAGATTAAATATAATCAATGCCCACTCGGGCGAACCTTTTACTTATTATTATTAATACAACAATATTTATTTAAATTTTTTAATTTAACAAAGGGGATTCATTCAAATCAAGTTGAGAATTTAACAGTTTGTTACTACTTTTAAATTTATTAATTTCTACAGCCTCCAAAAGATCTAACTTCTTACCCTTATCACAAACATGTAAAATTTCAAAATTAGGATCGAAACAATGATTAAATTGGAATAGGTGGTTAGCATATTTTGAATATTCTAAATTTCTGTTATATGCTCTCATGTGTTCCTTTATCCGAGAGATAAAAGGTCTACCAGTTTGTCCTATGTAGACATGTCTGAAGAAGGTACAGTGTACCGAAACAGCTGTCACTAAATTATATAATAAATATGAAAATCAAATAAAACTATGTTTTATTTTTATTTAATTAATAGATATTTTTCAGACTAAGCATGAGCATGTACAGTACAAATATATCTGTGTTCACTAACTGATACAAAGTATAATATGAATTAACTAAAAAATAATTTAAAACATTGCACTTACCTGTGACTTTAGTGATCGTTGGAAATGGCAATATTTTGAACAATTTTCTTCTTCTGAATTCATTATTGTAACATGTGTTTAAGAAGCCTATAAAGTATAAAAAAAGTATATGTTTTGTTAAAATTGTTGATAATAATTTTAATAATTAACATAGATAAGTATAAATAGGAATTTTAACCTGAGCTAGAATTTGATTCCAAAATCTCCAGATTTATGTTTCTGATGCTCTATCATTGAGCTTCTTAGACCAAATGTCTCTCTCTTTAATAGTCAAAACCCTTGTATCTAGTGAAACTGTGCTCACAGGACGTTATGAATGGGGTATATTAGTTTCATTATGGCTGTTATCGAATTATGAAGTTTGTTTAGAAAGCAATATTTCCAGACTAGTTAATTGTTGGCTATTGGAGTTTTGACACACATTCATATGTAGGTTTTCAGGATAGCCAATATCCATCCATAGTAATTCTGCCCGAAGGCAGGTCCTTCACTGCAATCATAGCATTTTCATGCTATGCTTCCAGCTTTACTAGGGAATTGTGTAGGTGTGATAGCTTCCTGTTGCTTTCCACACCGGTGAAGGATGATGGTGATGATGATAATGAGGATGATGATGATGATGATGGCCATATGATTTCGGGGACCGTTTGGGCCTTAAAGTTTTCCTGACATTTGTCTTACAGGTGAGGAAAAACCCCGATAAAAACCTCACCCAGAAAAACTGCCCCGACCGGGGATCGAACCCGGGCCCGCTGCGTGACAAGGCAGCACGCTACCTCGAGACCACAGCGGTGAACTGATAGCCAATATAGATGAGTTAAATTTATTAAGAAAATATAGGCTGAATTTTAAAATCTGCCCAACTTCCAAGATTCACAGTTAGCCAAGATATAGAGTTCGAAATGCATAAAATACAATAGGAATTTGTTGGTTCCATAAAAAAGTAGTAAACTTCTTTGGTAGATGGTCTACTTACAAAGGTGGCCAACTTCACAGGTTTTACTGTATATTTATTTCAATCACATTTATTGTAATGGTAAATAATTTAATATTTGTATACTCTAAATAATAAATAACGTAATCCAGAGTCACCTTACCTCATAACTTGTTGTGTTCTAATTTAGAAAGAAAAACAAATGCTCGGACTGGGATTTGAACCCTGGATCTCTGACTGTACATGTCAATATGATATCGATTATGCCATCTGAACCCCGATACGAATGTCAACAATTTCTTTTCACTTATATAATTCCCTTTCATGAGATGGCTGGTAGCCATCGCTACCATCTACGCCATCTAACTATTTCTATTCAAAGTATTTACATTGAGAATTTGTAAATTACTTTTTTAAGCAGTAAACTTCAATTTAGATATTATATTTTAAATTAAAATTTTCCAGAATTGGATACAGTTTAATTTAGAAATATTTCGTTCTGTTCTAGTTGAACATGTTTCAGTATACCATCATCAGCTTTTCCAAACTGTTGAATTTCATGTTGTCAGCCCCAAATGTTGGCTCCCACTCCATCTTTTGGCTGACCGAAGAACTTACAAATCACATCTTTTTCCCAGGGTATTTCAAAATTCATAATTCTATTATTGTTCTTCTGGATGTAGATCTTCTCCCAAATGGTAAGTTCTTTTGTATTTTCCAATTGTTTTAATCCTCATCACACTGTATACTATTCATTATCTTTTACAGTCTCACTTGCCAAAACATGGAATTCCCTTCCGCCCTATGTCAGAGACTGTCAAACTATAACATCCTTCAAAACAAACTAAAGAATTATTTAATAACAAACTAACTTATACACCTCACTGATAGTATTCTTTTAACCATTAATAAATTTAATTATTTATGAAATAATATTAAGATTAACAAATATTTTCTTTTGCTTTGTTTTAAATATTGTGTATAATCGTAAAATTAGTTTTCTATATCACCTTATTTTTCTTTGCTTTTTATATACATTAGACAAGGACAATTTAATATGTTTTGCTTGTATACATTTTATTATTAGTTTTAGTCTTAATTTTAACTAACATTAACTGGTTGCAATTAGATCGTAATATAATATATATCTTTTTGATCAAATTTTTATTTAGTATTTAATATTACAGTTAATTCAAATTGTTATATTCTGATGTAATATATGTTTGTCCTGGTGAGTGGAAGAGAAGGTCACATGGCCTTAACTCCACCAGGCTAAATAAATCTAATCTAATCTAATCTAAAATATATTGAAAAAACTGAATTATGGTGACTTTGATTACCAATGTGTTGGTGGTAACATGTAGACGGAATGATAATACTGTTGTCACCTTAACATCAAACCACCAACACATATTCCTAGAGGAAATGCAATCAGATATTCTCAACAGTATGAAAATAAGAGTGATGTTCCACAATCCAACATCATGAATAGTATACAGTGGATGGTGTAGAAGTTGTTGATGATCTCTTATCAAGTTATCCACCTGCACCGTGAAGCAAGAAGTTATGGTGGAACCTATTTGCTAATGGTTTAAATATGGTAGTTGTTTATGGTGCTAATAATGACCCATTAATCACAGAGTTCTTTCTACTCGCTGATAGTTTTACCTAGGACAGTTTCTTCACTTCACTCATGTTTTCCAATTGTTTTAATCCTCACACTATTGAGTAACACTAAGAAATTGGGACTGGAAGTAAATGTCAGTAAAACTAAATATATGGTCACACGTAGAAATTCAGTATGTAATGGAAATAAACAGCTAATGACAAATGAGGGAAATTTTGAGGAAGTGGCTGAATTCAAATACCTAGGAACAATAATCACAAATAGGAATGAGATGCACAAAGAAATTAAACATAGGCTCAATTCTGGAAATGCGTGCTATTATGCATTGCAGAGACTCTTGATGTCCCAACTCCTTTCAAAAAACGTTAAACTGAAAATATATAAAACTGTTATTCTACCAGTTATATTATGTGGGTGCGAAACATGGACTCTTACTTTAAGGGAGGAAAGGAGATTACGAGTATTTGAGAATAAAGTTCTTAGGAAAATTTTTGGACCAAAGAGAGATGAACAGACAGGTGAATGGAGAAGACTACATAACAATGAACTACATGGTCTTTATAGGAAGCCAGATATAATAAGAACAGTTAAGTCTCGTAGACTGCGATGGGCAGGACATGTTGCGCGTATGGGGAATGAAAGAACATGCATGGAAGCTTCTTGTAGGAAAGCCAGAGGGAAAACGCCCAGTTGGTAAACCAAGAATGAGGTGGGAAAACAACATTAACTATGATTTGAGGGAAGTAGATTATACAGGGAATGATTGGAAAGCATTAGCTCAGGATAGGGATGTATGGAGAGCTTATGTCCGCGCGGCGATGAACCTTCAGGTTCGATAGTGCCAGTGAGTAAGTAAGTAAGTGTCTTCGTTTTGTTTTAGAATTTCTCTAAGTAATTGTTGGATATGTTCCATTATTGCACTATGCCGTTGTAAAAGTAGAACTTTCTGCCTTCAGATGGCGATAGGGGCGGTGATTTAGTTACGTAACTCCATTCCCTGTACCAGTTATTACCTCAGTCATCACTTGGCCAGCAGTGCGTATGATTCCGAAGGAATTTCTTTTAATAAACACGACAGATGTCCACAGGAAATTTTCAAATTCGATTTTCAATTTAATAAAATTAATTGATTATCTTACCAGTCTATAAGAAAGGAGATTAAACTGATCAAAACAATTACTCAGCATCTCATTACTTTCAACTTTGTACAAAATTCTAACAAATAATAATAATAATAATAATAATAATAATAATAATAATAATAGCTTTACTTTGCCTGGCAGATTTAAGGCTTAAGACCTTGTCTGCCACTCAACCAGGTTTTAAAAAATACAAAATAAAATAGTCTTACATCTAAATTACAATAAACATAAGCGATTACAATACAATTATTATTTATAATGTATTTAGATTTACTGTAGATTTAACGAATTAAATATATAATACGTAGAAGATATATAAAAAATAACGAGAAAAAATTATTAATAATATAGTATACATTTAAATAAATAGATAAAAATTAATTATTAGACAACAGGTAACTGTATAAGCGCGACTTGAAAGTTCCAAGTGTGTGGCAACTCCTGATATCTTGAGGAAGGAAATTCCAGGAGCGGGCAGAGGCTACTGTGAAAGAAGTAAAATAAGAGGAAGTGCTATGAAGAGGAAATGTTAGCAGACTGTTATCTTGTGATCTAGTGTCAATATTGTGGTAAGAGGATAACTTCACAAATATGGACGCCAGGTAAGTAGGAGTGTAGGAATTCAGAAGCTTGAAAAGTATGAAAGAGAGTGCAATTTACGTCTATCAGTAAGACGGAGCCAAGAGAGGTTATTAAAGTGTTCGGAAATATTGTCATAACGGCGGATATTGAAAATGAATCGAACGCAAGCATTATGAACACGCTGCAGTCCCTGCAACAAGTCATAGTTTAGATCATTGTATGTATATATAATTCACAATAATCGAAGTGTGGCAACACAAGATTCTGGACAAGGATTTGTTTTAACGAAATTGGGAGAAAATTCTTTAAACGTCTAAGATAATGTAAGATGGAGAAATTCTTTTTACATATGTGTTTCACTTGTGTTTGCCAGGTTAAATTTGCGTCTAGATGTAGTCCAAGATCTATTACTGAAGAAGAATAAGGGATAATTATATTATTTATAATAATATTTGGAAGTGTAAATATGTCAAAGGTTGTAAGCAGTCTTTGTTGTCCCATTAGAATTACTTGTGATTTGTTAGGATTTAGATTTAGACCGATACTTGAAGACCAGTTAAAGATGGATATAAGATCGTCATTCCTTTTCGTCAAGCTGTTACAGGGAGAATGAGGAGGTGAATGTAGATAAAATTGGAGATCATCAGCATAGAGGTGATAACGGCAGTGCTTTAGTACAGCTGGTAAGTCATTTATATAGATTGAGAAAAGAAGAGGTCCGAGAACACTGCCCTGTGGGACTCACGCCTGTACGTTGCGCCAAGACGAAGATCTAGAGTTTAGTGAAACGTATTGTTGACGCCCGTGCAGGTATGAATCGAACCAGGATACAGCGCTGTCAGACAAGTGTAGGTGCTTGAGCTTTATCATAAGTAAGTTGTGGTCTAATGTGTCAAAAGCTTTGCTGAAGTCAAGTAAGGTTAAAGGAGTCATTTCACGTCTGTCCTTGGCTTCACGAATATCTTCAGTAATTTTTAACAAAGCTGTGGTTGTGCTATGACCAGATCTAAAGCCGGATTGATAAGGATCAAGGAGGTGATTTGCTTGGAGATATTCAGTCATTTGTTTATGTACATTTGTTCCAGGGCTTTAGATAATGTCGAAAGGATGCTAATTGGTCGGAAGTCATTACAGTTAGTAGGTGTACTTATTTTAGGTATAGGCCGAACCTTAGACTGCTTCCATACAGTAGGGAAGATAGAAGTTATAAGGGAAGCATTAAAAATATGAGTCACTGTGGGTAGTATAATGTCAAGAATTTTACTTAGCATTAAAATGCTGATGTCATCTGTTCCTTGTGCAATGGATTTAATCCGCTTGAGTGTTTTTTAACGCCTATTGGCGAAATGTCGTAAAAGTAAAATGTATCTCTTCCTATATGGGGGGATGGGGATGTCATTAAGAATATCTATTTTAATCTTGTTGTCTGTAGGTTTCAAGGGTATTGAGGTAAAATTATAATTTAAATGATCTACAGAAATGTCTATAGAGTCAGTTGGGGGATTTAACTGTCTAAGTCCCATTGTACGGAGATTTCGCCAAGTGTCCCGCGCACTTATTTCAGGTCCGATTATACTGTGGGCGTGTCGCTGGTTGGTATTGCGTATAGTTTGTGTAGTTGTGTTTCTAAATTGTTTGTACAGTTGCCAGTTCTCGTCATTTATGTGTCGGCTGTATGTTCGGTATGCTTTGTCTCGTTTTGACATAAGTTTACGTATTGAGTCATCCATCCAGGGAGCAGGGGGGCGGGTAAAATATATTAGTAATCAATTGAATTGGTGTTTACTTGATGAAAATCCGTAACCCATTTGATTAAATAAAAATAAAACTAAGTTTTATGTGATTTTCATATTTATTAAAATATAAATTAGTTAAAGCTGTTTTGGTACCGCATAAAACTTTAAGTTTTATTTATATTTAATTAAATAAATATATTAGTAGCTATCCAGACTCACTTTCTATACTGAAGACGTAATATACGATCATCAATATGAATTTAGAAAAAAATAAGTATATACTAGATCAGAGTTTTAGTATAAGACAGATTTTAGAAAAGAAATGGTACATCAACTATAGGCATTTCTAGACTACAAAAATGCATGTGATTCAATTAAGAAGGAAAAGTTGTATAGTATCCTGCTGAACTTCGGAATTCCTAAAAAGTTAGTTCAGCTTATTCAAATATGTCTAAATGGTACAAAGAGTAGGTTGTGGGTAGGCAGTTTTCAGATCATTTAAAATTCACAATGGGTTAAAGTAAGGAGATGCACTATCTCCTCTACTAATAAATTTTGTACTAGAATATACCCATCAAATTTTTAGAGGATAAGAAGGCGTATAACTTAATATTGTTAATAAGATGTTGGTTTATGATGATTATATGTAGTATTATTAGGAGAAAGAAAGGTTAATACACACACACTCTATCGAATAACACTAAGCATTAGGACCTGGAAGTAAACATAAGATAGATAGATCATTGGTTGATTAATGTTTTTGACATCGTCCGATTCCTAATAGCTACCGTAAAACGGGGTTACTTTGACTCGAGGGGCAATTTTTACAGAATTGGGGCTTCTTTGACATTTTAAATTTCTTGCGTGTTTTGGGCTATTTTGACAACAATTCAATGGTGTAGATATTTCCTTGAAGGAGCACGAATAATTAAGTTGTTTTAAAAGAAGATGTTAATTGTTGGAGACACATCTGTGTCACTTTCAACAACAATGAATTCCCAGCAAGGATAAAATTGTGATTTTCGGTTATACAGGGGTAAGGACTGGATTTGTTGTGTAAGATGCAAGCTCTGGGTCTGTGGTAGGTGTAACAGAGGATCAAACATTTCTCAATATGAATGTGAACTATGTGAAGATGAGATGTGAAAATCTGTTTTTTTTTAATTTTATTTTCGACTGTTGTTTCAAAAATGCATGTTTTCTAATTAATTTCTCATTCTACAATAATTATATTATTTTTTGTGTTCTGTTGCGTGTCAGAATTGATAAAGAAGTTTAAGTTTATTTTGTCGAATTACAGTTATAAGAATATTGTAGTAAAGTTGTTTACAATAAAAATATTTATAAAAAGATATATTGGTGTCAAAGTAGTACCTACTGTGAGTCTACTTTGAATTATAGTGAAAACAAATGTGATGTCAAAGTAGCCCCAGCACATGGGCAAAACAGACCTAAACAAAACTCATTGTTGTCCTACTAAGTTCTTATTTGAGGAGAACAGTACCTAATGGGATTTGTAGTCTAAGGTTCAATTGGTACAATAAATCATACATTCAATTTTTTCGGCATAAATCATACGAGTTAGACCTTAAAAACCTTAAAAAATATGTCAAAGTAGCCCCGTTTTACGGTAATTTTGTCGGGCTATCCAATCTCCTGGTTGTAGATGTTTCTCCTAAATAACTATCTAACGCACTGGCACTATTGAATCCGCAGGTTCATGGCCACGCGGACATAAGCTCTCCACACATCCCTATCCTGAACTAATGTTTTCCAATCATTCCCTGTATAATCCACTTCCTTCAAATCATAGTTTAATGTTATTCTCCCACCTCATTCTTAGTCTACCAACTGGGCGTTTTCCCTCTGGTTTTCCTACAAGAATCTTCCATGCATGCCTTTCATTCACCATTCGTGCCACATGTCATCCTGCCCATCGCAGTCCACGAGACTTAACTGTTCTTATTATATCTGGCTTCCTATAAAGACTATGTAGTTCACTGTTATGTAGTCTTCTCCATTCACCTGTCTGTTCATCTCTCTTTGGTCCAAACATTTTCCTAAGAACTTTATTCTCAAATAATCGTTATCTCCTTTCATCCCTTAAAGTAAGAGTCCATGTTTTGCATCCATATAATATAACTGGTAGAAATAATATTTTTATATTTTAATTTTTACGTTTTGAAAGGAGCTGGGAAGTTAAGAGTCTGTAATGCATAATAGCACGCATTTCCAGAATTTAGCCTATGTTTAATTTCTTTGTGCACCTCATTGCTATTTGTGATTATTATTTCTAGGTATTTGAATTCAGCCACTTCCTCAAAATGTCCCTCATTTGTCATTAGCTGTCCATTTCCATTGTATATTTTTATGCGTAACCATATATTTTGTTTTATTGATATTTACTTCCAGTCCCAATTTCTTAGTATTACCTCAATAGTGTGTGCGTGTTGGCCCTTAGTATCTCCTCGCAATCGCCCAATAGTACTACATCATCAGCTTAAACTATCAGCCTATTAATAGAGTTGTAGGCCTTCCTTATCCTCTAAAGATTTAATGGCATGCTCTAGTACAAAATTAAATAGTAGAGGAGATAATGCATCTGTTTGCTTCAACCCATTTTGGATTTCAAAAGTATCCGAAAACTGTTTTCCTACACGCACCCTACTCTTTGTGCCATTTAGACACATTCGTATAAATCTAACTAACTTTTTAGGAATTCCGAACTCCAGCAGGATACTATATAAACTACTCCCTCTTAATTGAATCATATGCTTTTTTGAAGTCTACGTATAGTTGAACGTACAGTACCATTATATTCCCATTTATTTTCTAAAATCTGTATGATACTAAAAATCTGATCTGTTGTAGATCTGTTCTTCTAAATGCACATTGGTGATCTCCTAGAATGCCATCAGTATAGGGAGTAAGTCTGTTACTAATATATTTGTTAGATTTTGTACGAAGTTGAAAGTAATGAGATGCCCCTGTAGTTGTTGCAATCAGTTTATCTCCTTTCTTATAAATTGGTACGATAATTGATTCCTTCCATTCATCTGGAAGATCTTCTTTTTCCCAAATCATACTAAGCAACCAACGTATTTTGTCCATCAAATTTCTCCCCCTGATTTATCAGTTCTGCTGGGATCCCATCTGAACCTGATGCTTTATACATCTTCAATTTTTTATTGCCATTTCAACCTCTAATGCACTTGGTTCTGCGACTAGCATTTTGCTGTCTGTAAATTATCCTCTCAATATCCTGTTCTGTATGTACATTTAATAGCTGATTAAAGTCACTTTTTCACCTATTTAATATACTCCTGGAATCTAAAGTAATATCCCCATTTTCATTTTTAATTATGTTTGTCCTAGCCTGAAACCCTTTCTTCTCTATCCTTATTCCCTGATATAATTCTCTAATATTGCTATTTTTGCCATTCATTTCAAGATCATTAATCTTCTCTCTCAAATATTCCTTATTTTCTACGCTTTAGTAACTTGGTGGTTTCCTGTCTAATACTACCCAATTGCTCTTCTCCTTCATGTATAAATATACTCCTTCACATTTTCGGACGGATCGGAACAGAAGGCTAATTCTTGAGATTGATGAAGATAAAACTCTGACATACTCTAATGCCATAACCAATCTTTATAAAAGGAGATGAAAAAAAGGAACTATGTTTAACTCATATATAACTAACTAACTTACTGGCACTATCGAACCCGCAGGTTCATGGCCGCGCGGATATAAGCTCTCCATACATCCCTATCTGAGCTAATGTTTTCCAATCATCCCCTGTATAATCTACTTTCCTCAAATCATATTTAATGTTATTCTCCCCTTCATTCTTGGTCTACCAACTGAGCGTTTTCCCTCTGGTTTTCTTACAAGAACCTTCAATGCACGTCTTTCATTCCCCATTCGTGCCACATGTCTGCACATCGCAGTCTATGAGACTTAACTGTTATTATATCTGGCTTCTTATAAAGACCCTGTGTAGTTCGTGTTATGTAATCTTTTCCATTCACCTGTCTGTTCATCTTTCTATGGCCCAAAAACTATCTTAAGAACTTTATTCTCAAATGCTCGTTATTTCCTTTCCACCCTTAATGTAAGAGTCCACGTTTTGCATCCATATAATATAACTGGTAGAATAATAGTTGTATATATTTTCAGTTTAACGTTTTTTGAAAGAAGTTGGGACGTCAAGAGTATATGTAATGCATAATAGCACGCATTTCCAGAACTGAGCCTATGTTTAATTTCTTTATGCATCTCATTCCTCTTTGTGATTATTGTTCCTAGGTATTTGAATCTGCCAC